>CAMRHE010000393.1:1620000-1793750 GCA_947044405.1 Leptodactylus fallax
ATGGAATCTCCCCACATAACCTCTTTAACCCCTTCCTGCCACAAGAAATTTTGCAATTTTTGTTTTTGACTCCCAAGTCTTCCAAGCCCCATAACTGATAGTTGATGAATAGATGATAAATGATAGTTCCAAGAAGACCTGAACGAGCCTTTTTAGAGAGGGACATCTTAACCTTCGCAGAGTGTCCCTTTGTGGTCTCCATGTTCTGCTCCTTTGCGACCAAAAATCATCTGTGTATGTTCATGGAGTATGTAGGAGGTAGGACATATGCATTATATTTAGATTTTTCCTATATCTACCACATTCTTATCACCATATTCATACTTTGTCCACATGGATGGTTTACATATGCACTGTGCATTTACTATAGACTAACTATTACTAAGATCACTAAGATTACTGATTTCTATGAAAGTCTCCCATGTATGTCCACACTGAGCATGTCCATAACTTCAGCTATGGATGAGACGGTCATTCACATAGTTATTACTGCAAAAGACTAAATATTATATCTGGTACAATCTTGTAAATTAGAACCTGCCCCAATATCTCAGTTTACTGACCAGTATACACCATGTGTGATCTGCCCGGTATAAATCCCTCACCAGTCATATTTTTGGTTTCTATTGTAGGAGGAGACTGCGGGACCCTACTAAAGTCCATGGGTCCTTTACCTGTCACCTTGGCTCGGATGTACTTTGCAGAGATGGTTCTTGCTGTAGAATACCTGCATAGCTATGGTGTGGTGCACAGAGACCTGAAGCCTGACAAGTAAGTGACACTTGTAGTATAATACAGGGGAAGAGAGTTACAGGTTCTTATTTTACAGTCTATGGATTATCACCTGGATCTAAAACCATCTTTTCTTTCACAGTGTCCTGATCTCATCAACTGGACATATTAAAGTCTCCGATTTTGGGCTTAAAAAAGCTCAGCCTTATGAGACCAACAACAAATGTCTACAAAGCTCCAACAGAGGACATCACCAGAGAGTTCCTCGATCAAGAGGTCAGCTGTACAGTCATGGCCAAAAGTTTTGAGAATGACACAAATATTCTATTTTCACATGATCTGCTGCCCTCTGGTTTTTATGTGTGTTTGTCAGATGTTTTTATCACATACAGAAATATAATTGCATTCATATTATGAGTAACAGAAGCTTATATTGACAGTTAGAATGAGTTAATGCAGCAAGTCAATATTTGCAGTGTTGACCCTTCTTCTTCAGGACCTCTGCAATTCTCCCTGGCATGCTCTCAATCAACTTCTGGACCAAATCCTGACTGATAGCAGTCCATTCTTGCAGAATCAATGCTTTAATTTTGTCTGAATTTGTTGGTTTTTGTTTGTCCACCCATCTCTTGATGATTGACCACAAGTTCTCAATGGGATTAAGATCTGGGGAGTTTCCAGGCCATGGACCCAAAATCTCTATGTTTTGTTCCCTGAGCCATTTAGTTATCACCTTTGCTTTATGGCAAGGTGCTCCATCATGCTGGAAAAGGCATTGTTGAGCGCCAAACTGCTCTTGGATGGTTGGGAGAAGTTGCTCTTGGAGGACATTCTGGTACCATTCTTTATTCATGGCTGTGTTTTTAGGCAAGACTGTGAGAGAGCCGATTCCCTTGGCTGAGAAGCAACCCCACACATGAATGGTTTCAGGATGCTTTACAGTTGGCATGAGACAAGACTGGTGGTAGCGCTCACCTCTTCTTCTCCGAATAAGCTGTTTTCCAGATGTTCCAAACAATCGAAAAGGGGATTCATCAGAGAAAATGACTTTACCCCAGTCCTCAGCAGTCCACTCCCTGTACCTTTTGCAGAATATCAGTCTGTCCCTGATGTTTTTTCTGGAGAGAAGTGGCTTCTTTGCTGCCCTCCTTGAGACCAGGCCTTGCTCCAAGAGTCTCCGCCTCACAGTGCGTGCAGATGCACTCACACCTGCCTGCTGCCATTCCTCAGCAAGCTCTGCACTGCTGGTAGCCCGATCCCGCAGCTGAAACACTTTTAAGAGATGGTCCTGCCGCTTGCTGGTCTTTCTTGGGCGCCCTGGAGCCTTTTTTGCACCAATGGAACCTCTCTCCTTGAAGTTCTTGATGATGCGATAGATTGTTGACTGAGGTGCAATCTTTCTAGCTGCAATACTCTTCCCAGTTAGGCCATTTTTGTGCAGTGCAATGATGACTGCACGTGTTTCTTTAGAGATAACCATGGTTAACAGAAGAGAAACAATGATGGCAAGCACCAGCCTCCTTTTAAAGTATCCAGTGGTGTCATTCTTACTTAATCATGACAGATTGATCTCCAGCCCTGTCCTCATCAACACCCACACCTGTGTTAATGGAGCAATCACTGAAACGATGTTAGGTGGTCCTTTTAAGGCAGGGCTGCAATGATGTTGAAATGTGTTTTGGGGGATAAAGTTCATTTTCAAGGCAAATATTGACTTTGCAAGTAATTGCTGTTAAGCTGATCACTCTTTATAACATTCTGGAGTATATGCAAATTGCCATTAGAAAAACGGAAGCAGTAGACTTTGTAAAAATTAATATTTGTATCATTCTCAAAACTTTTGGCCATGACTGTACTTACAGGAACTTAGCTTGTTCCTTTTCCACTGATATTATTGGTCATAATGATTTTCTTTGATGCTCAGCTTTGTCTTCTCTTGGTTTCCAGGTCTGTGGAACGCCTTATTACTTAGCCCCAGAGGTCCTCCTGAAGAATGGATATGGAAGAACTGTTGACTGGTGGTCATTGGGGATCATCCTACATGAGTTTCTTGTAGGAGCTGTACCATTTGATGGGAAAACTAAACAGGAGGTTTTTATCAAGATTATCGAAGGTAAGTAGAATAATCCGGGTGATATGTGATGTCATTGGTTTAAAGGGTTAAAACGCTTAATTGGTTTACATATTTGCTGTGTTAGGCAGCAGCTTTACTTTATATTACAGTCCAGGAAAGTGATTATATAATTCTGTAACATTTGCTTTTCTATATGACAGATGACATAACTTGGGATTTCAATGACAACGCTCCTCAGCCCTATGCTTAGGATATCATCACTGAGCTGCTCAGAAGAAATCCTGCATATAGACTTGGGACAGGTAATGTATATAATGGTATTAATATATACTTATTACTCCTAGGCAGGGGCGCACCACTAATGAGGCGAGTGAGGCGGCCGCCTCAGGCGGCACTGTCCGGGGGGCAGCATTTTTACTATTTAATGTAAACCAGCCCAGGACAGGCCGCTTTAAAAAAAAAAAAAAAAACAGAGCTGAGCGCGGCCTGTCCTGGGCTGGTTTACAAGACGTCGCATCTCAGCGCAGGCGGCGATACAATGACGTCATCACGCCGCCTACGCTGAGACACAGACATCCCGGACAAGAGGAGGCGGCGGCGGCTGCTTCAAGGCATCGCAGGTGAGTATAGCTTTTTTTTATATATATAAATAGGCCGTAACCTGTTGGAGTATCTCCGGCAGGTCAGGGCCTATTTTTTTACCTACCCCGCGTCTGCTCGTGGCTGCCCCCACTTCCTCTTCTGCTATGGGACGCAGAAAGGGAAGTGGATGCCGCTGTGATCGGCCGCGGGTATCGGTAAGTTAGGCCGCAAATACTACTATTATTATACTCCGGGGCCTATTCAGACCCCAGAGTATAATAATCGGAGGCCTAGGGTTGGTGAGGGAACATAAAAACCAATGTTACTCACCTCCTGCGATCCGATGTAACTCCGAGCAGGCTTGAGGCCTCTGGTGATGTCATCAGGTCGCGTCGCCGGCCTGATCACAAGACGTGTGTGCGCAATTAAACAGGGCCGAAAGCTGCAAGGAGTGCACCGGTGTCCAGGATAGGTAAGTAACTCTGGTTTTTATGTTTGTATTCTCCCCTGGGTCTCCAATCATTATACTCTGGGGTCTGAAAAGACCCCAGAGTATAATAATAGTTCATGAGTGGTCCACTGTGGGGCATAATACCCTGTGCAGGGACCACTGTAGAGCATAATACCCTGTTCAGGGGCCACTCTGGAACAAAATACAAGTGCAGGGGCCACTATAGAGCATAATACCGGGTGCAGGGGTCACTATGGAGCATAATACAAGTGCAGGGGCCACTATGGAGCATAATACCAGTGCAAGGGCCACTATGGAGGATAATACCAGTGCAGGGGCCACTATGGAGCATAATACCAGTGCAAGGGTCACTATAGAGCATAATACCAGTGCAGGGGCCACTATGGAGCATAATACTGTGTGCTGGGGCCACTGTAGAGCATAATACCGTGTGCAGGGGCCAATATGGAGCATAATACCGTGTGCAGGGGCCAATATGGGGCATAAAACTGTGTGCAGGAGTTGCTGTGGAACATAATACCGTGTGCAGTGGCCAATGCGGGGCATAATACCGTGAGCAGGGGACACTATGGAGCATAATACCGTGTGCAGGGGCCGCTGCGAGGCATAATCCAGTGTGCAGGGGCCGCTGCGGGCCATAAGACTGTGTAATACTGTGTGCAGGGGCTGCTGTGGAACATTATAGTGTGTGTAAATGGGGCACTATAAACATGGGCTATGGCACCTGTTTATATTATACGCTGTCTGTTTATAGTGACCGTGTGATGTAATTGTAGCCTTGTCACATACTGTAGACATGTACAGGACGAGGCTGTAGTTACATTACATGGCCGCTATGAGATGAATTACACTATGTAAACAGAGAAGCGGTCACGGCGCTTACACAGGTACCATTCAAACAGCTGATCAGTGGGGGTCCTGGGTTTTTGAACCCCACTGATTAGTTTATTAATGACCTGGAAAACCTTTTAATTAGTTAACACCTGGGGTATTATTAATAAGGGGCACTATTTATACAGGGTACACACGGACATTATTAATATAAAGATGCACTTGGGAGTATTATTCATTATGGGGGGTTATATCGAATATTATATAATTGGGAGTAGCCCCAGATTGGGGGATTTGTGTATGGGAAGGACAATGTTGGTTGGATGCCTGGAAAAGTGAGGAGCCAAAGATGTCTGTGTTGCAAACTTTACAGAGACAAGTCACAGCTGGAAGAAGTGGTCATGGCGGTCCAAAGGGAAGAGAAGGAAAATGTGAAGGATTAGTCAGAGACTAATATACAGTATGGCCATTTCTTTTGTGGTTGGAATCCCCTTTAATGATCAATTACAAAATTATCTTTTGCACTTTTTGTCTGCCCAATTTCTGTCAATGTTTCACGGAATTTCTGAACTTTTTATGATCTTACTAGCTGTGGAAAATACTTTTTTTTTTGTCCGTTTAGTGGGTGAGATGAGGTCGCTGAACTTTTCTACTGTATATGAAAGGACTATTTTGAGATCATATTGATTTTTTTTGATGGATGGGTTGTAATATTTTAGATTAAGTGCTAGCATTTCTTTTATAATGGTATTATATATCATAGATATGTACTCGCTACTTGTATTTCAGAGTACAACAGGAACACATTAAGTTAGTTGCTGTGTTATTTGTTTGAGATCTCATAAATAATATTTAAGGAGTGGTCTGAGACTGGTTTATTATCGTTATTAATACTACAAATTCTGTCTTCTTCATTATTTGTAATGCTACTGCTGACTGTTCATCTTGTACATGGTGATGTATGGACATGTTCTCCATAAAATATATTGGTAGCCATGTATACACGGCTTTGCTGTTGCCTGAGGCAAAAATTGAAATGACCCCCCCCTTGCTCCCTAATACTCTTCAATCAGTCCTCAGAGCCGTTTTTCCCACCCCAATTCTCTCCATCTGATCCACCATATAAGTTGGGATCATAGGCATAATACAAATCTCCTGGCCCCAAGGTAAAATCTGTACTAGGTACCCAATCTATAATAATCATCTATAGCACTGATCTACTTATATTGGGAAGATATACCTTATGGTCCCCCTAAGGCTCCTGGGCCCAGGTACAAGTACACCTTTTGTACCCCTCAAGTTACGCCCCTGCTTGGGATGCTCCATTGAAGTATGGAACCAGCAAAATTGAATTGTGTGTGGTGTTGGATGGGGGCAGCGGCTCCTGAATCTCATTCTGCTTATTAACCACAACAGCCTGAGCCAGATACAGCGGATCCAATGCCGAACACCCGTATCTTCAGGGACTCTGCAAGTTGCCGTCTGAGGTGAGATGCTCATCTTGCCTTATGGCAGATTCAGCACTGTATGTATAGACTGAGCTGCAACAAGTCAGAGGGAGCACCCGGTAGTAAACTCTAAGATGTACCACTGACCACTGATGTACCTTTTTAGCCGCTGATGGAGTAAAGTTGGTCATACACGTTAGACTTTCATCTGCCAAAATTGATGATTTTGGACATGGCCAATGATCAATTCTAAAAATACTGCCAAGGAACATTTGCAATATCCAACAACAGACTTTTATCTGCCCAAAATAGATTAGATGTATTGGATTTTTTGGACAAAAATAAGTGTTTGGCATGATTGGACAGTTTAGGCCTTATCAACTTACTTACACAGACTTATTGAAGTTTTTTTTTTTTTTGAAAAACCAAATTGCCCCCTATTGGGCATTTTAGTCATTTATACAAACAATCCCACCATCGATCCCAACATCACGGCTGTCAAAATTTAATATGTATGGGCAGCGTTAGACTTGTGGTGAAAATAAACATTTCCCCATATGCAAATGAGCTTGCAAATACTTGGAGGGCATTCCAAGACACAGCGACTGCATTGAACCCTCCACAAAGACTCCTCCTGTGCCACAATGATATGTTTCTACACGTTTTTAAGTCTCACCCCTACCAATCTATCCAATTGATTTATTAGGCATCATTCACTTGACAAACTCCTTTTAATTCTGAGCACCCTTCACATATTCTCACAAAAATTCACATAGTTATGTTATGCATGCGATTTTCTGATATACATCATTGAATAAAATGATAAAATGCAATATTGCATAATTCATAAAGTGATATGTTAATGTTATTACACTATTTATATTGCTGAATATATTAGATGTATTTTCTCATTTAAAGTAAATGATCTGAGATGTTCTATATATCCTTTAACCCTGAGCTACTTGCTCAGTAGAAGGCTTATTACACATGTGCAGATGACTGTTAAGGTAACTACTTATTGCCTGTGATACAGAGCTGAGAGCTGTCAGAATATCCCCCATCCCACAATGAAGTCACCTGTATTTTCTCAAAATGTAAGAGTTGGCATTAAAGATGCAAGTTCCTATCTTTAGACTCAATGAGCAGTGGAAAATGTTCAGCATCTGAGTGATATATTGTCAATCATCAGTAATTGCCTTGAAGAAAAATGTAATTCCTACAGTTACTTAAAGAATGTGAAAAACCTCTATTTTGTACATGCAGACAATATATTAGATTTTTCTGCAGAGCTACCTAAAGTCATGTTTGCAATAAACTCAATATTCCAATAAGAATTTCAGGTGCCTTAATGAAGGCTACATTATGTTCATATTTTCAGCAATATTTTATATTTCTCCAAAATATAATATGAAACAACTTTGTAATTGGTCTTGAATAAAATAATTCTACTATCTGTGTCTGCAGCTTACAGTGCTGGCCAAAAGTATTGGCACCCCTGTCAGATAATACTCAATTTCTTCCAGAAAATGATTGCAATCACAAATGCTTTGGTAATAATATCTTCATTTAATTTGTCTTCAATGGAAAACCACAAAAAGAATTGTCAAAAAGCCAAATTGGATATAATTCCACACCAAACATAAAAAAGGGTGTGGACAAAAGTATTGGCACCCTTTGAAAAATCATGTGATGCTTCTCTAATTTGTGTAATTAACAGCACCTGTTACTTACCTGTGGCACATAGGTGGTGGCAATAACTAAATCACACTTGCAGCAAGTTGAAATGGATTAAAGTTGACTCAACCTCTGTCCTGTGTCCTTGTGTGTACCACATTGAGCATGGAGAAAAGAAAGAAGACCAAAGAACTGTCTGAGGACTTGAGAAGCAAAATTGTGAGGAAGCATGAGCAATCTCAAGGCTCCAAGTCCATCTCCAAAGACCTGAATGTTCCTGTGTCTACCGTGCGCAGTGTCATCAAGAAGTTTAAAGCCCATGGCACTGTGGCTAACCTCCCTAGATGTGGACGGAAAAGAAAAATTGACGAGAGATTTCAACGAAAGATTGTGCGGATGGTGGCTAAAGAACCTCGACTAACATCCAAACAAGTTCTAGCTGCCCTGCAGTCCGAGGGTACAACAGTGTCAACCCGTACTATCCGTCAGTGTCTGAATGAAAAGGGACTCTATGGTAGGATACCCAGGAACACCCCACTTCTGACCCAGAGACATAAAAAAGCCAGGCTGGAGTTTGCCAAAATTTACCTGAGAAAGCCAAAAACTTTTTGGAAGAATGTTCTCTGGTCAGATGAGACAAAAGTAGAGCTTTTTGGGAAAAGGCATCAACATAGAGTTTACAGGAAAAAAAAAAAGAGGCCTTCAAAGAAAAGAACACGGTCCCTACAGTCAAACATGGCGGAGGTTCCCTGATGTTTTGGGGTTGCTTTGCTGCCTCTGGCACTGGACTGCTTGACCGTGTGCATGGCATTATGAAGTCTGAAGACTACCAACAAATTTTGCAGCATAATGTAGGGCCCAGTGTGAGAAAGCTGGGTCTCCCTCAGAGGTCATGGGTCTTCCAGCAGGACAATGACCCAAAACACACTTCAAAAAGCACTAGAAAATGGTTTGAGAGAAAGCACTGGAGACTTCTAAAGTGGCCAGCAGTGAGTCCAGACCTGAATCCCATAGAACTCCTGTGGAGAGATCGCAAAATGGCAGTTTGGAGAAGGCACCCTTCAAATCTCAGGGACCTGGAGAAATTTGCCAAAGAAGAATGGTCTAAAATTCCAGCAGAGCATTGTAAGAAACTCATTGATGGTTACCGGAAGCGGTTGTTCACAGTTATTTTGTCTAAAGGTTGTGCTACCAAGTATTAGGCTGAGGGTGCCAATACTTTTGTCCGGCCCATTTTTGGAGTTTTGTGTAAAATGATCAATGATTTGACTTTTTTTTCATTCTCTTTTGTGTTTTTTTCATTGCAAGCAAAATAAATGAAGATATTATTACCAAAGCATTTGTGATTGCAATCAGTTTCTGGAAGAAATTGAGTATTATCTGACAGAATTGCAGGGGTGCCAATACTTTTGGCCAGCACTGTAGTTACGTGTTTCCAAGGTAACAGACTACAAACTTAGCCTGTGCAGTCTGATCATATAGACATATGCACTTCATTCTGTCCCCTACGTCTTGCTAAGGAACTTTAACTTTCCTGTATAGTGCTGTTCCATGAAGGTAATAGTTCACATTTTTATAAGATACAGTCATATGAAAAAGTTTGGGCACCCCTATTAATCTTAATCATTTTTAGTTCTAAATATTTGGGTGTTTGCAACAGCCATTTCAATTTGATATATCTAATAACTGATGGACACAGTAATATTTCAGGATTGAAATGAGGTTTATTGTACTAACAGAAAATGTGCAATATGCATTAAACCAAAATTTGACCGGTGCAAAAATTTGGGTACCCTTATCATTTTATTGATTTGAATACTCCTAACTACTTTTTACTGACTTACTGAAGCACAAAATTGGTTTTGTAACCTCACTGAGCTTTGAACTTCATAGCCAGGTGTATCCAATCATGAGAAAAGGTATTTAAGGTGGCCAATTGCAAGTTGTTTTCCTATTTGAATCTCGTCTGAAGAGTGGCATCATGGGCTCCTCAAAACAACTCTCAAATGATCTGAAAACAAAGACTGTTCAATATAGTTGTTCAGGGGAAGGATACAAAAAGTTGTCTCAGAGATTTAACCTGTCAGTTTCCACTGTGAGGAACATAGTAAGGAAATGGAAGACCACAGGGACAGTTCTTGTTAAGCCCAGAAGTGGCAGGCCAAGAAAAATATCAGAAAGGCAGAGAAGAAGAATGGTGAGAACAGTCAAGGACAATCCACAGACCACCTCCAAAGAGCTGCAGCATCATCTTGCTGCAGATGGTGTCACTGTGCATCGGTCAACAATACAGCACACTTTGCACAAGGAGAAGCTGTATGGGAGAGTGATGCGAAAGAAGCCGTTTCTGAAAGCATGCCACAAACAGAGTCGCCTGAGGTATGCAAAAGCACATTTGGACAAGCCAGCTTCATTTTGGAAGAAGGTCCTGTGGACTGATGAAACAAAGATTGAGTCGTTTGGTCATACAAAAAGGCGTTATGCATGGCGTCAAAAAAACACAGCATTCCAAGAAAAACACTTGCTACCCACTGTAAAATTTGGTGGAGGTTCCATCATGCTTTGGGGCTGTGTGGCTAATGCCTGCACCGGGAATCTTGTTAAAGTTGAGGGTCGCATAGATTCAACTCAGTATCAGCAGATTCTTGAGAATAATGTACGAGAATCAGTGACGAATTTGAAGTTACGCCGGGGATGGATATTTCAGCAAGACAATGATCCAAAACACAGCTCCAAATCTACTCAGGCATTCATGCAGAGGAACAATTACAATGTTCTGGAATGGCCATCCCAGTCCCCAGACCTGAATATCATTGAACATCTGTGGGATAATTTGAAGCGGGCTGTCCATGCTCGGCGACCATCAAACTTAACTGAACTGGAATTGTTTTGTAAAGAGGAATGGTCAAAAATACCTTCATCCAGGATCCAGGAACTGATTAAAAGCTACAGGAAGCGACTAGAGGCTGTTATTTTTGCAAAAGGAGGATCTACTAAATATTAATGTCACTTTTCTGTTGAGGTGCCCATACTTTTGCACCGGTCAAATTTTGGTTTAATGCATATTGCACATTTTCTGTTAGTACAATAAACCTCATTTCAATCCTGAAATATTACTGTGTCCATCAGTTATTAGATATATCAAATTGAAATGGCTGTTGCAAACACCCAAATATTTAGAACTAAAAATGATTAAGATTAATAGGGGTGCCCAAACTTTTTCATATGACTGTATCTTCACTTTCTGGGTAATAGCCTTAAAGGCGTTAAACCACTAATTTATTTCTTTATTTCTTTATCTTGCTTACTTATATAGCGCCATCATATTCCACAGCACTTTACAGACATTGACAGTCACTGTCCCATATAGGGCTCACAATCTACGTTCCCTATCAGTATGTCTTTGGAGTGTGGGAGGAAACCGGAGGAAACCCACGCAAACACAGGGAGAACATACAAACTCTTTGCAGATGTTACCCCTATCTTCAAGATATAGAATAAATGTCTGATTGCTGGAGGTCTGACCACTGTGATCCCCCATTGATCACAAAAAGGTTTCCAAGTGCCCCTTGTAAAAAGAGTGGTGGCCTGCATGCTCACCCATCCTTCCGTTCACTCCTATGAGACTTCCCAAATGGCTACCTCTGGCAGTCTCATCACAGTAAATGGAGGGGTGTTTGCACATGTGCACTAATGCTCCATACACATGAGGCACTTGCAGATTCCAGTTCTTGTGGTCACTAAAGGTCTCAGTAATTGGCCCTAAAGCAATCTTGTATGCTATGGAAAAGGGATACATGTAAGGCTGGGTTCACACCAGCGCTCGCTCTACATTCGGGGATTCTGTCCCCAAATCCGCTTGAAAAATGCGGAGAAAAAAGTCCTGCAAGCAGGGCTTTTCTCTCCGCATTTTTTGGGCGGAAACCGGGTGGAAAACTGGCGAACCCCATTTTAGTCTATGGGGTCCATGGGTTTCTGCAGGTAACCACATTTTAAGTGGATTGGGTTTCCGTTTTTCGAGTCCCCAACCGAACCCAAAGAACGGAAACCCGAGTGCTGGTGTGACCCTAGCATAACTGCCATTATTAGGAAACCCCTTTACTTTTCCAGATGTTCAGTTTCAGAAGAACCTTCTCTCTGGCTATTTGAGACCATAATTGAACCCACAAATGCTTCTGCTTCAGAATCTGAAGTAACCCAGAGAAAGCCATTTTTTGCTTTCTTACACAGCACAATGATCTTCATGCTTCACAAGGATTTTCTACAGATGAATTAGCCTGTTATCATAATTTAGGATTAGTTTATACAATGAGACATCGAATGATGATTGCTGAAATTGGGTTTTGTATGCCTAATATAATAGTAATTGACAACAATAACAATGTCTAGGCAGTTTTCTGATCTATTCAAAGGAATTTTAATTGAAAACAATAGACTCCATTAAAAGACATTTCTCAGCGATTCCAAAAGTAATCTTATTAGTATTTTAAGCAGAAGCAAAATATGCAATATTATAAACTTGCAATGTCACATAATTCTTGACATTTATACATTGCAACGTCTCATTTAGTATAAAATACAAAATAAATTAATACAAAAAACTTGCAACGTAATATACAAACATGACATAAGAGAAGAATGTTGTGTGACATAAGAGAAAACTGTGATATAGGTACCCTGAGGAGGTCCCTATAAATTTACCAATATTACAAATGACACAAAGCAGGTAGGTACCCCATTACAAATTTTGCATTAGGGCCCTGGAGCTTTAAGTTATGCCTCTGTGCTGGGGGTTTCACTGCTGCCATTATCTTCACATTTGGATTAGTGGATCTACTAAGCCCTAGATTCTGAGGAAGACTGACAGACGTGGACAGATAGCAATGGTGAGCTGTGTTGCATGTAGCAGAGCTGAAGCTGGATAGCACTGGATGAAATGGAACAAACACACAAAAATTGGTCAGCACTGCCAAGCAATGTGAACAAGAAATGCAGGTGCACGTTCCTTTGGCTGCAATACAATTGCGAACACAAAAAGTTTGCACCAGCACTCTGCTAGCACCAAGAGCATCACAGCAGATACCTTCTGTATATAAGGATACATGAAGATGAGGTTCTTGGTGTTTACATTTTGATCAAACTGTAAATGTAAGCCTGCCACAAGAAGGCGACCTCTATTAGATTGGGTCCCTATACTAAAATGATTCACCTCTCTTAGGGCCTTGGTCTCCCACAAAGTGAGGGCAAATGTGTTTTTCACCCATATTCTGTCTTGCATACACCATAGACAGTCTCCTCTCTCTGGACCTGTGGCCTCTGAATGAATAGGGTAGTTTATTTCACCACCCTGACCTCCATTTTGGTCATGCGCACCACCCCCCTGTTCAAGTCTGATTTTAATTAGAGCATAATATGGGCGAACTACAAATCCCTATTCATTCAGAGGCCACAGCCCCATAATCCAAGCTCATACTCCATACACAGTTACGTAACTCTCAATACAGAAGCAAGGGAAAGAATAAAGAGATTCAGGATTTCACAGAAAGGAGCCAACATTTCTTTATAAAGTATATAACTAAATTTATTAATGAAACAAATACTGCCAGAAAATCAAAAGTTGTCTGAAAGTTATGCTTCAAAGAGAAAACCCTTTCCCTAGTGACAGATGCCCTAGTGATCACCAGCAAAATTTTTGCCCGACCATATAATATAGTACTAAGTGCTAACCATTCAAGTCAATGGCAATCATACAATACTGTATGTGGATGAGCCTAGTCTACCAGAACAAGACCTGCTCTGTAATCGTGCTCTTGGCATCAATAATGGTGAAATCGGAGCCTTTCACCACTCCAACCAATTGAGCTCTTTGCATAATTTATAGGTGCCACATTGATTCCAGTACAGATGGAATTTTTTTTCTAGCCCTCTTGTTCTCAGTCGTTCCAGTGCCCGATATGCTGATTAGACTTTCTATTGTGAAATGGAGGGTATTAAGCAAGAGCATGTAGGGGGTGTGATTCAGAGCTCCTTATCTTCTCTTACAGTAGAGAGACCAATTAGCATATCAGACAGGGCCGCTTTAACCATGGTAGAATGAGTGCAATGGTGAAGCCAGGGAACTGTCCACTCCCTGCTTCATGTTTCGACCCCTGTCTCTGCTCCAAGAGTCTTGGGAGCAATAGGTGATATGTAGCGATGTCACTCTGGGACAGAGCAGAGGCAGAAGAGAACAGGGGAACCGTGAAAGGTGAGTATTAGGTGTTTTTACATTATTTTTTGATCCATCGTACTGGGGGCAACTGGAGGGGGACAATGTATACTGTGGGGGCAACTGGAGGGGGACATTATATACTGTGGGGGACAAGAATCTGTGGGGGCAACTAGATGGTGATTAGAAACTGGGGGCAGCTGGAGTGGGGCAAAATATACTGAGGCGATCAAGAAACTGGACAATTGGAGTGGGACTATATATACAGCAGGGGCAGCTGGAGAGGGACAAGAAACTGTTGGGACAACTGAAGGGGGACATTATAATATAAAATGTCTGGAGAAGCACTTGGGGGACAGGTTGTTAATGTTTGAGGGGCCATGAGTTGGACAGGTTAATGTCTAAGGGTTCACTTGGGGGGAACAGGTGAGGAGCAATGGTGGTGTATAATTTAATGTCTGAGAGGCTACTAGGGGAAAACAGGTGATGATGGGCCATTATATTATATGCGGCCAAGGCAGGGGAATTTGACTGTGTGATAGGCCACTGAGGGTCATTATATTGTATGGGGCCACTAAGGAGGTATTATACTATATGGGGGACACTGAGGGGGCATTATAATTTGGGTGGGTCAGGTATGCCTAAGTGGTGGTGATTGGAGGGGCACTTATGAAACCTTTACACTGGACCCACCAATGTGTTAAAACGGCCCTGATATCAGGAACTGAAACTGGACAACAGCTGATTGGGAACAGTGGGCACTAGAGATAAAATGGAGGTGGTGAAAGGTCCTTTGTCCTTTACACTGAATAGCCCATCCATGCAGGGATACATACAACACAAAGCCTCCATAATGACAAACACTCTTTGTAGCTATATTCTAAGATGAGAGTCAATGGAAAATCCACCTTCATAACAAAAATTTTTTAAAGACATTTGAAAATGTATTCTCCAAAAAAGAAAACTTAAAAAAGATTTCTTGTATAAAAAGGAAAAATAATTCAATCATTTAGGATCTATGCGAGATATATGAATGCTTTATGCCAATGAAGTTACTCAGATGAAAAATTTGCAATACAAAGCACAATGCTAAATGCAATAACCTAACATGAAGGTTATTATACAGGAGAGAAGTGAATGTATCATTATTTGTTACCTTCATGCATAGACTCAGCTGGGAGTCAGTCAAGCACTTATGAGCACCTCCCGCAGTGCTTCTAACTAAAGTGGTTGCGGCGCACAGCAGACCATACCTTGCTGATTTATCCCTACTATCTACTGACATTTTACCAGCACAAAATTCTTTAAACATATTCCTCTAATCGTAGATACAGAACCGAGATTTCTAATAAGTAAGCGGTCTGTTTTGCTTGGATGATGTCAATGTACTCTTACATAAATTTCAGAGAACAGTTGAGTCTCTTCTAATCCATAAATCCATTCTTGGTTTATCTAAACTTGATATATAATGCGCAAAGTTTTGCTCAAGTTTAAATGACCATCACTTATGACAATATTAGCATGTACAGTGGATACGGAAAGTGTGGTGGGACTTCCTAAAGCTTTCTGAGCCAATCAGATGTCCTTGTCCCAACAGCGCAACTTTTATACACTGAAGGAGGGATTCTGCTGCAGCTGCATCTCCCCACCACCCTGTGTAATGTTTTCAATTTGACGCTAATGGTTTACAGTGGGTACGGAAAGTATTCAGACCCCTTTAAATTTTTCACTCTTTGTTTCATTGCAGCCATTTGCTAAAAGCAAAAAGTTCATTTTATTTCTCATTAATGTACACTCAGCACCCCATCTTGACAAAAAAAAACAGAAATGTAGATATTTTTGCAAATTTATTAAAAAATAAAAACTGAAATATCACATGATCATAAGTATTCAGACCCTTTGCTGTGACACTCATATTTAACTCACTTGCTGTCCATTTCCTTCTGATCCTCCTTGAGATGGTTCTACTCCTTCATTGGAATCCAGCTGTGTTTAATTAAACTGATTGGACTTGATTAGAAAAGGCGTACACCTGTCTATATAAGACCTCACAGTTCACAGTTCATGTCAGAGCAAATGAGAATCATGAGGTCACAGGACCTGCCCAAGGAGCTCAGAGACTGAATTGTGGCAAGGCACAGATCTGGCAAGGGGTTACAAAAGAATTTCTGAAGCACTCAAGGTTCCTAAGAGCACAGTGGCCTCCATAATCCTTAAATGGAAGAAGTTTGGGACGACCGGAACTCTTCCTAGACCTGGCCGTCCAGCCAAACTGAGCAATCGTGGGAGAAGAGCCTTGGTGAGAGAGGTAAAGAAGAACCCAAAGATCACTGTGGCTGAGATGCAGTAGGGAGGTGGGAGAAAGTTCCACAAAGTCAAATATCACTGGAACCCTCCACCAGTCGGGGCTTTATGGCAGAGTGGCCCGAGGAAGCCTCTCCTCAGTGCAAGACATATGAAAGCCCGCATAGAGTTTGCCAAAAAACACATGAAGGACTCCCAGACTATGAGAAATAAGATTCTCTGGTCTGATGAGACGAAGATTGAACATGGTGGTGGCAGCATCATGCTATGGGGCTGTTTTTTAGCTGCAGGGACAGGACGACTGGTTGCAATTGAAGGAAAGATGAATGCGGCCACGTACAGAGATATCCTGGAAGAAAACCTCTTCCAGAGTGCTCTGGACTTCAGACTGGGCCGAAGGTTCACCTTCCAACAAGACAATGACCCCAAGCACACAGCTAAAATAACAAAGGAGTGGCTTCAGAACAACTCTGTGACCATTCTTGACTGGCCCAGCCAGAGCCCTGACCTCAACCCAATTGAGGATCTCTGGAGAGACCTGAAAATGGCTCCACCAACGTTCACCATCCAACCTGACGGAACTGGAGAGGATCTGCAAGGAAGAATGGCAGAGGATCCCCAAATCCAGATGTGAAAAACTTGTTGCATCATTCCCAAGAAGACTCATGGCTGTACTAGCTCAAAAGGAAGGGGCTTCTACTTAATACTGAGCAAAGGGTCTGAATACTTATGACCATGTGATATTTCAGTTTTTCTTTTTTAATAAATTTGCAAAAATATCTACATTTCAGTTTTTTTTTCTGTCAAGATGGGGTGCTGAGTGTACATTAATGAGAAATAAAATGAACTTTTTTACTTTTAGCAAATGGCTGCAATGAAACAAAGAGTGAAAAATTTGAAGGAGTCTGAATACTTTCCGTACCCACTGTATATGGAATGAACATTAGCACACGGATTTGTTAGACTGGTAAAGAAAAACCACATATGTAGTGTGGCAATGTGGCCATGTCCCTTTTGACCCTGCACATTTCGACAGAGTCCTTTTGTGCTACAACACAGTAATAGTGCCCTTCAATATATAACACAAAGAGATGATGCCAAAGTTCCCACCACATAAAATAATGTCCCCATAGTATAATGCCTCCCCACAGTATAATGTCACCTTAGTGGCCCCATATATTACAATGCCTCTCCAAAATAGTATAATGTCCCCTCAGTGACCCCCACATGAAATAATGTCCCCTAAGTGGCCCCACATATTATAATGCCTCCCCAAACAATATAATGTCACTTCAGTGACCCCCCATATGATATAATGTCTCCTAAGTGGCCCCACTCAGTATAATATCCCATAAGTGTCCCTCACATTATGTAAGATCCCACTAGTGACCTCTACATTATATAAGATCCCCTCAGTGACTCCCACATAATACAGTGTAATGCAAACAAAAAAAAATACTCACCTAGACCCATGTCCACGGAGCTGCCTGTGGCTCCAGCTCTGGTGCTGTCGCCTCATCATGTCTCCTTCCACAGTCAGCATCAGCTACAGTCTTAATGCTGGAGCTCGGAGCTCATAGCTTTATGCTCCACCATTGTCTTCAACTCTCTGCCTCATAAGGACACAGATAGAATTGAAATTAGGATCCCCTGGAACAGCAGGACTGTCCCTCTAGATGTGGGACAGTTGAGGGGGCCCCTGCTACCATACGACACGATGCAGGTATTAATTAATACATCCCTGTATGCAAGCATGTGGCGGAGTCTGTAGTTATCAAACTTGACTTCTCTGCCCTTTTCATGTTGAGAAGTCAAGAAGGCTGTCAATGTATGACTGTGATTGTGTACAGTCATAGAGGGGAGGCTGTCACTCACTGATAGGACCACCTCAATGGATAAATAACAGGCTATACTGAATATTTACCCACAAACCTATATATCAATCCACTCAGCTCCTCTTGCTCTATAACATGCTGCCTGTAGATTGCATAGTATTTTCCATGTGACAGGGTCCCTTTAAATTATCCATTGTCGAATGATGTAAAGGAAACCAGTCAAGGCCCCGTACTAACCTCTCCTCCACATTACTGTATGACAAATATTATATTTTTATATGTAGTATAAGGTTTTCTTTGCATTCTAAAATAAATACCATTATAATATCTACAGTGCAATGGGAAAAGAAGCATCTTGTCTGACACTGATCTACTGCCGGACATATTTTAATCCTGGTGCACCATATCCCAATGACATGAGCGATTGCTCCTTAAACTTATAATAGTGCATCACTATAACTGTCTAGTAGTATTTGGATTGGCAGTGTAGCAGCTCAATGAGTCCATCGCTAGCGCCCCCTTCTGTTACCATCAAACTTATTTCAATGCCATAACATACAAAGCTAAGGCTTATTTATTCCATGAGTTTTGCCTAAGCAGTCATTGAAACTAAATAATGGAGATGTCCAAGTTCCCATCAAGCATTGCATGCTTCAGCAAAATCCGCTTACATTCTTAACAATCCTCTCTGTGTGCAACCCCGCTAAAACAGCTCACATTTCCTGTACTTGGGCTGATTCAGCTCTCTTGAGATGTGTTGCTCTAGTGGGCACACTAGAAGCATGCAGGGGATAGGAATTGTTAGCATCTGTGTCTTCCAATCGTGGTCCCAAGGGAAGTCACTAGATCTTTAACCCATGCATAAGACGTGTTGTGAATTAGTTATGTCTGCCTGCTTCCAAATAAGAATTTCCTATTTATAGTGTTTCACTATGGGAGCATAATGTTCAGAAAATGCAAATGCATATTAACAAACAGAGAAAAGTACTATCGGAATGGTATCTCACCATGTGTAATAATCTGGAGCATACTTTGTCTGTCAATACTTCTCATTATGGTCATTTTTGTTGTACAGTATCGAATATATCTGATACTGTAAATCAAGGTTATTTTAGTGTAAATTGATATGACCTGAATGCAAAGACCATTATTATTCACAAGGACGACATATTCAAGGACAAGATAGGTTTCTTGCTGATTGGAAATTGCGTAACACGGAATATTAATCTGCTTTGTTGTCAAAAGTATTGAAAAGAATGGGGAAGATTTACAACGCTGGTTGCAACTCAACCATGGATTAAAATACACCAAGATTTGGTGCAAATAGTTGCATATGTTCATATATTATTCTAGTTTTAGGTCTTTTTTTTGGGGGGGATCTTGAGAAAAGTGGCGTGACTCCATAGAAAGGGTGTGATTTATAAGAAAGGGGTCCATACCTTAAATGTGCCAAAATTTTTAAGTAAAATAACAACCAAAGAAAAGTAAGCCAACTAAGTCTACAGATGCAGCAGATTTATTATCCAGCATCAGTCACTGTGATAAATCTGGTGCATTCTTTAACTATTTTCTATACCGTTTACCTATTCGTAAATGTGGGCCAATGGGCTTATTCAAGGTCTCGCTCTTTAAAGGACAAATGTAGGTTTTAATAGTAGACTTCTATTTCAGTTTAAGCCTAGTGCAAGTCACCAGGAACATGTGGTGGTGCGGGAGATGCTGGTTGAACCTGTACCCACCATCTTTTCAAAAGGGGCTCTACAAGTTTCTTATCACAATAATGTATAAGAGTTTGGAGGAAAATACAATAGAGGATAACATAACACTAACCCAATATACAGTATAAGACGTTTTTTAAACTTACAAGAAAAACTAAAGTCAACAAAACATCAATCCTCAAGAAGTCTCTTCCGTATGCTATCACTGATAAATAAGTAAAGACTCCTTTATACACTAGGACTAAGTATCGGTGGTTTGAAAAGGGATTTGTAAGGATCTGATCTCATCTATCTACTGCGCCACTTTTCCTGGTGCAAAAGAAAAATGCAGTATTTGTACAATAAATGTCTTCTTTTTACTTTTTATGACACCCTCTCCATCTCCCAAAAAGTGCAAGGCAGAGCTTAGCAAGAGGGACATGACTTGCTGTGCACCAACAAATTCTGGTACACGGAAGATCAAGGATATGTCTAAATCCGGCCTCTTAATAAATCAGGTGCAAGCCCTAGAATGGAAATCTACGCCAGTTATAACTGGCCTGAGATAAAATAAATAATTTAATGAAATATGTTGTCCCTACCCTGTCCCACCCTGCTCCTCCCACTTTCCTGGGATATGGCAAGCAAGGTGCAGAAACGGGAATTTGTTGCAATGAGTTTTCCACCAAAGATGCAACACATTTTCAAATATCTATGCTAGAAAAAGTAGATGTGTTAATGAATTCTTCCCCATTGTCCCCAAAATTTCATTGAAGGCTCATCATTTTTGCAGAAATTATATTACAATGTACGGTATAGTTAGACCACAATACCCATAAATCAATGGGTCCATAAAGACATCCATGAATGCCTTTGATTTTGTCATTTACATATTATAATTTTCTTAACAGAATCACAGAGTGTTCTACAACATTACCTTTAGTGTAGAATAAGGCGCCCCACAGAGGCATAATATGGCAGCACATACAGTAAGGTACCTACAGCTGTCTAATATGGAACCATAGGGAATACTTCTGTTTTACCTTAGCTTGTACTCGCTTCTTCCTACATCAATCTTAGAAATAATTGAAATGTCATCTCTGACTTGTCACTTCTGTGTAAATATTTCATCTCTCCCATAACATATAGTTTCTTTCCCTTTAATTAAAGCCCACATTCATTTTAACAATAAACTTTCCTCAATTAACTTTTCTTAGGAGTAATGAACCATATAGAAAATTGTCAGCTCTTACACGACCCATTTTCTTTGCGCTTCTTATGAACCCGCAGACCTAATTAAAATGAATCTGACATGTATTATCATAAGCCATATGCTAACGTGAATATGCAAATATTTACCGGACCTATTATTTATAGTTTACAGCGAGCGCTTTCCGTAATCCTTCTTGTGCCCTGTGGCATTAGCACTTGCATATGGATTACAGGTAATCTTAAAGTTTTCAATTACTATTAACATGATTACAGTAAGCAAGAAAATAACATCAGCGGGGAACTCCGAATATCTTCACATTTCTTGCATTTTTATTCCCTGTCAGTGGGGAGTCATCTCCATAATCTAAGATGACAAAATCCTAGATAAAATTGGACTTAATGTCAAATTGTAAATGTGATACATTATCCTGCAGGCTATAAAGCAACTTTTACATCTGGATTTTGTGCTGCTTCCTGTTTACAGTATTTCTTCTGAATTCGAAGACAGAGGATGGAGTAAAATGCCCAGTTTCCCACTTTGTGATGTCTATTAATGATACTGTCATATTGAAGACCCTGCTTGTTTCTTCCGCAGCACCCAGCTGCCCTATATTTGCATCCTTCCATTTCTGCAAGGCCTTGCATAATGTGATATGGCATTAAAGTGCAATTTCACAAGCTTCTATGGATCTTAGATAAATCACAAACACTTGGTGACATATTGAAGTTAATTTTACATTGTTATTCTGTATAAAGAGCTTATTGAGGAGAAATTACATGTGGAAGAATAAACTGAATAGAAGAGAACAAACTGAACTCTTCTAAGATATATCCACCATTCTATTACAGATTTCATGGCAAATTTTGCCATGAATCTGATTTGAATTGTATTACATGCAGATTTGGTTGTGGATTTACCCCAGATTTCACCCCACTACTCTGCACAGGGGGTACTTTTTCCATTGAAGAGACACAGCAGTGTAGGTGTAAGCCGTGACAGGGATGGGCTCCCCAGAATACAGCGAAGTCACAGACGAGAAGGACGACTCAATACCAGTTCAGCTAAAAACGTATTTTTACTAAGACTATGATAAAAGAACCAACCAGAATTTCTACTCTCGGTTCTGTCAGAAAGTTCTCCAGCGTGGATGGCAACAGATCCTATCCCAGCATTTCTGCCTTTCACAGATGCTTGGAGACTAACTAAAATGGCCACATCAGAGCTTCCTGTGTAGCACTTCCTCCTACCAACAGGTCTCTATCAAAGTCTGTGGAGGAACAGCGGGGGGGGAGGGGAGGGGACAGTGACATCTTGTGACCAAAAGGCAATACTATGTTGTTGTTTTAATATGCTTCACCCTGATGACAGACTCCCTCTATTATATCACATTGTTGGTACTATACCCATTATAAAATATCAAAATTGTTTACCAAGGAATCTAATTGGTACTGGAGAAACTGGCCAAACAGATACCTTTTTGAATATTTTAAGGGAGTGTCCATCCTTAAATCCTGTATGGTTATTTGCTTTTACTATGTTCTACAATATATTCAAAATATATGTAAAATATATGTAATCTTTTCCCTGAATTGGGGCACCTGAGGGTATATTCATATGGTGGGATTTGCTTCGGATTAGGTGGCAAATGTCGCCCCCGAATCCGGGGCAGAATCCGTCTCCCATTGTTTTCAATGGGAGGCAGAGATCGCAGCAGGACACGGAAAAAAGAAGCATCCTGCTCGATCTTTCCATGGCTCGAGACTCCCTGCTGATTAGGCCCAAAGCATCAGCATCCCGTCGCGACTAGACCGCGGTGAAAATACCAGCGGCGGAAAATGAAGAGGAATTCCTCTTCATTTTCCATCATGTGAACATACCCTGAAATTGGAAATTGATCTTATCCCTCCATTTAGAACAGCAAGATGTCATAGTTTCACAGTTACCTTATCTTTAATAACTCAAAACTGGAGATCCCCAACTAAAGAAATTATTAGAAAAGTCATTGACAATTTGAAATAGGAACAAATGTTTGCTTACAGTCAACAAATAGCAATAATCCAAGAAAGAAAAGTAAGAAAGCACTCAAAATAATAAAAAATACAAAAGGAATTTTATTGAAGTACAAAAACAGTATAAAAATACAAGACAGAAACAACAGTACAAATACCTATGTCAGCATATGTAACACGAAAGAGGCAGAGGCTGAATAGTATAAATATATATAAGGGAGATAACATACAACCATGCATAAAATATATAGCAGTATATAGATGCAAGGGGTACTAATGGTTAGTAAAGAGCAAGTGCATATATAAAACCCCTATATAAATACCCAATGTATCACACTATACATGTATTTTGCAAAGTAAACTACATGGTATAAGATCCAAACCTACCCATGACATAAATGCCGCTGCCTGCCGACAAAACCCATGAGAGAGGCAGAGGCCAAGCAATACAAACAAATATGAGGGAGACAACATACACCCATGCATAAAGTATATAGCAGTGTATAAATACAGAGGGCACTGATGGTTAATACAAAGCAAGTGCATATATAAAACCCCTATATAAATGCCCAATGTATCACACTATACGTGCATCCTGCAGAGTAAGCTACATGGTATAAGGTCCAAACATACCCATGACACAAATGCCGCTGCCTGCTGACAAAGCCCAACGCACGTTTCGGCACACAAAGCCTTCGTCTGGGGGTGGTGTCAGTGGAGCAAAACAGAAGCTTATATAGGCAGTGTAATCAAGGCCAAACCTTAGAACTGGTGTGTTACTACAAATCTCCATACCAATGGTAACACATAGAAGCCATCCTGAAGTTACCTGATTATAATGGCGCATGCCCAGGCCATCAGTACCACTTACAACCACGTGACCATGTCCGCACGCGCTGACGTGGGTGGGAATCACAACGTGATGACGTCATAGTCACGAGTCCCAGCCACGCCTCGCGATATTGCGGATAGGACACACGGGGAAAGGGGCAAGAGAGCCAGGCATGCGCACAGCAGGTTAGATGAATAAATGAAATAATACAAGAGGCATGGAGAGTCGCAGCAGACCAAAAATATATATCGCTACAGTTACAGGAATAAATAAATACATCCGAAGACCCATAAATATAAAAACTATATATAAAATAACGATGAGCACACAAATAGTGTCATAGTTGTGAAAGAGAGGTTATAAAGGACCAAAAATATGTCCTCTAAAACAAATGGATGTAAAAAGTGACATGTGCAAAAAGTGACATGTGCAAAAAGCAATAAGTACTAAACAAAATCGTGGATGAAAGTTATATAATTGTAGGCAAAACAATTGCGATAAAAATATGCAAATAAGTGAAAAAAAAAAACAAACATTTTTTATTTGTTATTGATAACTGGTGTACACAGTCAAAAGGTCCATCGATCAATAAAAGATATCCTGAACTGTATCAATGTAATCCAGTCAGAGAAAGGCCATAGATAACAACTAAATAGACAAAACAAAAAACAAAATGAATAAAAACAAGCAATAAATATAAATATAAAAGGCAACCCCACTACCACAAAACAAAAGAATACAAAATATATAAAGGGGTTACTAGGTCCAAGCAATAAAGATCACAAGAATACCCCAAAGCTAAGAGTCTCATTTAAACCCGCAGGGGAAAGGGTCCCTAAAGTCCAAATCCATTTCGCCTCACATTGCGCTAATCGTGATTTCAGTCCACCTCCTCGTATATTTATTGGGATACAATCAATGCCACGTACTTGTAGTAATGTCGGATTGCTATCACGATATTGTGCAAAATGTTTAGCAATTGGCTTAAATTTATCATGTTCTATGTTATTTTTGGTAGCCAAAATATCTCGTACGTGTTCCCTAACTCGTATCTTGAGTTGTCTGGATGTAAGACCGATATAAATCAGCGAGCACGGGCAAGTAGCATAATAGATAACATAACGTGTATTACACGTTATGTGATGTTGAATTTGAAATGTCTTATTGCCTTGTGCATTACAAAAATTAGTAGCTCTTTGAATGTTAGGACATGCCACACAACGTCCACAAGGAACACAACCTTTACTAGGGCCTCTAGCTCCAAAAATCCCTTGATGTCTCACCTCATAGTGACTCTTAACGAGTAGATCTTTCAGATTCCTAGATCTACGGGAGACAATGGTTGGGAATGAAGGAATATATTGTCCAATGATAGTATCACTCTGTAAGATAGGCCAGAATTTGGATAAAGCTTTCTGTATTTCCTTCCAATGGGAGTGGAATTGAGTTATATAACGTACCTGATTTGATTTAGATTCTCTACGACTGTTGTTGTGTATCAAATCTGAACGTGGCATACTTTTCGCTCTTAGATAGGCACATTTGATTTGCCTTTGGCTATAACCTCTGTCAGTAACTCGCTGTTTCAAATCATGGGCATAACATTCAAATTTTTCATCTGTAGAGCAGATCCTTCTAACACGTAAAAACTGACCTATAGGGACCGCGTTAATTGTCTGAAAAGGGTGAGACGAAGAAGCGAGTAACAAAGAATTAACTGCCGTTTCTTTTCTAAAAATTTCCGTTTGCAGCATATCATAGTTATCTCTATATAGATTGACATCCAAAAAATCTATTTTGAATCTATCAAATTTGAAAGTGAGATGAATGTTAACATTATTCTGATTGATGTAATTGATAAAAGATTGCAATTGATGCCCAGTACCCTCCCAGACGATCAGGATGTCATCGATATATATCGCATCCACGTATGGATACGACCTACCGACACATCCTGATCATCAAGGGAGAGGTCCCTCTCCCACAGCCCCAGGAACAGGTTGGCATATGAGGGTGCACAAGCAGCCCCCATCGCTGTACCCTGGAGCTGTAGGTAGAAGGACCCCTTAAAGGTAAAAAAATTATGTGTCAAAATATATTCTAAAAGGGACAACAGTAATTGGCTCAGTTCTAATGATATATTACTCATGTCAAGAAAAAACTTGACCGCACGTAATCCATCCTCATGACGAATATTCGTATATAATGACTCAACATCACATGTCACTAAAAAAGTGTCATCATCTAAAGGTAAACCATCTATCCATTTCAATAAATCACTTGTGTCCCTAAGATAAGATGGAAGTGTCTCTACTAATTGTTTGAGATGAAAATCAATATATTTACAAACATTCTCAAATGGACCATTTCTACCTGAGATAATAGGTCTACCCGGTGGAGTTGTTTTATTCTTATGTATCTTGGGTAAGAGATATAAAGTAGGGACAGTGGGTTCATCAACTAACAAGGCATCAAAAAGATCCCTAGTAATCACATTCTTCTCCAAAGCTGATGCCAGGATATCCTCTAATCCTTTACAAAAAGAAAGAAGTGGATTATATGTTAATTTTTTATAATGTTTAGGATCACGCAATTGTCTAAAAGCTTCAGCCTCATACATGTCCACTGGCCAAATAACTACGTTTCCTCCCTTATCTGCTGCCTTTATCACCACATCTGTCATCTGACTTAAAGATCTAAGACTAGTTCTCTCTTGTGGTGATAGATTATTGTCTCTGATAGTATTAGGAATTTTTTCAAATTCCTTAGATACTAATTTCACAAATAAATCAACAGATGGACTAATAGATAAAGGGGGAAATTTCTTTGAACCCCGACGTATAGCTTGAGGTACCAACCCAGTTGAAATATCCAAATCTTGTTCAGCTTGTAGATCCTCCAAAATCTGTAAAGCTACTTGTTCATCATTGGTGGGAAACAAAGTAGCCACATTCGTATCCACACCAATGTCCATCTGTCCATATCTGTGAAATATCTTTTTGAAAATCAAGGCCCTACAGTCAACAAAGAAGAAACTCATTTTCTGACAACTGAGACTGTTGGAAATATTCTAGATATTTTTTTTTTACACTAAATATTTAATTTATCTTCCAAATTAGCATGAAAAAGACACCCATTTCCCATCACCCAGGCCATTTTCCCTGGTAACGACCGGGCGCCTTTTTTTGGCACTTTTGAAGGCTATGATATTTTTTTTTTCCGTTTAGATTATTCAAATCATTTTTGTGTCTTTTTTTTTCAGTGATACATAAGGCTTTATTCTTTTGACCTGTTTGTACCAGGTGACTGTTGCAGCCAAGCAAAGGCCTAAACAATCACTTGCCATTTATGAAGAGGTCACCACTGACACCTGGGATTAGCTGCAACACCCAACTGGTACAAGCAGGATGTCACTGATGCCTTTAGCTGGGGCCTGTAAATGGAAAACTGGACCTGCTCCAGCTGGAATCGGAGGACTAGGGAGTGGTGAGTAATGTTTCTTTTAATGTTATTGGCCCTATCCGCAGCATTGTTCATTCTTAAAAATGGTAAGTTGAACAAACCTTTTAAGTCATTGGTTATTTGTAAACTCTGGTATTATATTCATATATATTTTTACGTCCTTGAATATAGGTGAATCCTAGTACTATGTGCATGTACGTGTTTACTTTTACGTCCTTGAGTATATGTAAATACTAGCTTATATTCATGTATATGTTTATTTTTGTAGCTTTTTCTAAGCTGGTAGGTGAAGACTAACTGCAATACACTGCACATAATAGGTAGAGAAGAATATACTGACAGGAAATGATTTTTTTCTAGTGGCTCAGTTGTAATAGAAAGTTTCTATTCAGCGTCTTTCTTTTCTTATCTCTTGCATTTCCTGCTCTCTTCTCCCCTTTCCTTCTCCATAGACTTCAATAGACATGAGAAATCTGAGTCAGAATGAAAGTCAGTTTAGTAGAGGGAGGGTGAGCGGGAAAACAGCCTAATTAGAGCAGAAAAAGCAATTCTCTCTGATAAGATATTTTAGAAAGTTTCTTTGTTAGTATTCTCAGTATGCATTCTGCTTGCTGCAGCACTGCTCACTGCTGTCGCTTTAAGGTTGCATGCCGACATGAGAATGGATATGTAAAGTCTGTTCAGAACTTCCCATGTGCCTGCTATTAATTAACTAGGTTCCTGTGCTCAGAGCATTGCTGTACTCCTAACCTTGGATTGTTTATAGGATATCCACTTGCTTACTGATTTGGCTTTGACTAGTAACTCTTGGACTTGACCTTGGCTTGGACACATTTACTCCTTTGGTTTTGATTTGTATATTACACTGCTCTCCTGTTTTGATCTGCCTTGTGAGTTTTTAGCTGTAGTTTACTGGTTTGATTCTAGACTGCAGTTGCACTTATTTTTTTATACTAGCTACTGTCTGATAACCTGGGTCCAGATCCGGCCAAGACCATCTGGTCTCATGGCAGGTTCTGGTGAAGACATCTGGGTAGCCTTAGACTCTATCTACCAGGGCAGTGTGAGATTTAGGTAACTTGTTCTACTGCTTTCTGTTTTCTACCAGTTTCTGCACTTTGGAGAATTGATTTGGAGGCAATTTCATAACAAAATAGCAAGTAATTTTATTCCATCATGGAACAGATGCAGAACATAATGGATCAAATTCATTTTCTGACAGAGCTAGTCCAGGAACATGCTGTAAACAGCAACATATTGAGTTATTGAGCCTGCACAATCTCAAGCCTGTCACTGTTTCTGCTCCAGCTGAACCTAAGATGAATCTGCCTGATCGATTTTCTTGAGATCGCAAGTCTTCATAGATTGTAAGCTCTTGCTAGCAGGGCCCTCAGTCCCAGTGTGTGAATTGACTATTTCTTTGTAATGTATCTTTTTTGTCAGTACTTCAACCCTACAAATTGTACAGTGCTGCGGAATATGTTGGCGCTATATAAATAAACTTTATTATTTTTATTATTTTGTTAATTTTAATGAAGCTGCAAGTTATTTTTTCATATGAGACCTCATTCTTCAGGGACTGAGCAAAAGCATGCAGGTCTCATCATTTCTCTCAAGCAGGGAGATCCTCTAGCATGGGCATTTGCTTTGAATGCAAATGCCCCTGAACTTTTTTCTGTTGATTCCTTTTTTGCAGCTTTAGGTCACCTTTATAATGAATCAGATCATGTGGCTGTGACTGAAGCGAATCTCCAATAACTTTGCCAAAGTTTTTGACCTGTTGGGGACTATTGCTCTGAATTCAGAAGATGGTCCATAATTTGTCAGTGGAATGATTCAGCCCTGTGTTATAAATTTCACCAAGGTTTGTCTAAAAATCTAAAAGGCCTTTTGATCAGTTATCCTTGACATACAGTATGTCCTTAGAGAAAACCATGACACTAGCTATCTGACTTGATCAACTCTTACGAGAATGCAAGAAGGAGTGTTCTATTTTTCCACATACTCTTCCTGCCATATAGACTGTCCCTGAATCTTTTGATGAACCCATGTTGCTGGGGTCTACTATGTCTCCACAGAAGCGGAGAATTTAGCGGAGACATAACGGATTATGTGTATATTGTGGAGACACCAACCATTGGCTACAGAACTGTCCTAAGTGGCTGAGTCCAGAAAGACTACAGCGCCTAGATAGTTCATGGGAGAGCTACCTTGGTGACCAGGTATTTCCTTGCTTTTCTTAGAAAATTCTTCTGTCTGCTGACAGACCTGCTAATGGTAAAATGACTTCTGGTAAAGCCTTTATTGACTGTGGATCTGAAACTAGTTTTCTGGATTCTCGGGTTCCTATGTTTCCACCTGTGAATCCTGTCAATGTAATCGCTGTGGACAATACTGCACCAGCTCAAGATCCAGTTAAATATGCCACTCCGCCAGTGACAGTGAAAATAGATTCAAAGCATTCTGAGACTATTTATTTTCTGCGTCAGAGGAAGTAGAAGAGAAGACCAAGATAGGAGTCACCACAACAGACTAATGGGCAGTGACAAGTGATGACGCAATGGGTGCTCGCTGCCACGGAGGAACACCCTGGGTGCTCCATGAGGATCATTTCCATAATTGAAGAAACAGATTTTTACAGAAATGGCTGGGAGAAGACAACAATGAAAGGTAAGAGAAGAATGGCATTTTTAAAGGCCATTCCAATGTGCCATTAGCTTAAAAGTGTTTTTTTATGATAGATTCCCTTTAAGGTTGCCATGCTGACATGTAAAGCTTTTACTGACTTTTACTAGCTGTGCAACTAGTCACAGCTCTGAGACGCCTGGTGAAGATGTCTGAGTAGCCTTAGACTCTATCTGCCAGGGAAGTGTGAGATTTAGGTAGCTTGTTCTGCTACTTTCTGTTATCTGCAAGTTTTCTGTATTTTTGGGTATTGCTTTACAGGCAATTCCAATGGGTTGCTGCTGTCTTTGACACTAATGGCTTAGACATAAGGGGTATCGGATGCTAAAAATCTACCTCTAAGGCCCGTTGCAGACAACCGTGTTGTGGGTCTGTGTATTTCACGGAGAACACACTGACCCATTCTTTTCTATGGGCCTGTACACACAGTCTGACATGTCCTATTCCTGTCTTATTTTGCGACCCATGCTTCCGTGGCTCCATTTAATGAAAGAAGCTGCGGAAGCATGACCCGTGCACAGGCGGCACACGGGGACATCCCCATGTCCCCCAAGTGCAGCCCGTGCTTTTAAACCATGGCAGGCCGGTTGCAGCATGGTCGTCTGCAATCGACCTAAGTGTGAGCAGTTGGGTTTTCCAAACTGGACAGCCCCTTTAAAGATTATGGATGCATCCCAACTAGAGATGAGCAAATCGATTCTGCAGAAGTGGAATTCGATCCGAATTTCAGGAAATCTTCGATTCACCACGATTCCGGATTTCCTGATGTTTCGCGGTAACGAATATTTAGTAAGGACCTTTGTGACATCAGATGGTCACATGATGTTCTCTAGTGATGTGATTGGGTAGGCGTGTCTTTGATTATTAGCAGATCCTTCCACATGAATAAAAGTTGTCCATGCTGGAGAGAGAGAGAGACATGACCGTGGCATCCAAGGGCTTCCGCCATTTTTCCGCCCACCTGCCCACCCCGACTCTCTGAAGGCCAGAAATAGCTGTTTATTTGCCGCGAAGTAATTCGGATCGAAGAAAATTTTTTTGGAACTTCGAATCGAACTGCCGAATCGAACTTTTGAGAAATTCACTCATTTCTAATCCCAACCCATTGTAAATTTATATTAAAGGGGTATTCCCACAAACATAACCATTTTTAAAATTGTAGATAATTAAAAGTTAAACATTTTTGCAAATATAAGTTATTAAACATTTTGCAGAATTTTAAAGATTTTCTCTACATATCTTAAAGTCACAAATTGTTGTCTTGATCGGTTGCCAGCGGATACGACCATGAATGCAGTACTTTTCTAAGGTCAGAAAATCAGCTCTGATTTCCTTATTGTGGCCGGGATATCTTCTGATCATGTAGTGTCCTTGCCTGATAACCCAGCTACAATAAAAAAAAAATCATGGCTGGGGTCCTGACAAGTCGGAGACCATAGAAAGTTTCTACATTCGTGGTCGTATCCATTGGCAACCGATCAAGACAACAGACTATCACCACTAAGATAGTTAGAGAAAATCTTTAAAACTCTGCAGAATTTTTAACTACTTATATTTGCAAAAATGTTTAACTTTTAATTATCTACAAATATAGATATGATTATGTTCATGGGAATACCCCTTTAAGTGTGATTTGTTGTATGTACAGTGGCGCACCGATAACTGCAGTAAGTTTTCCTGCTTGAATATTCATTGTTTTACTTTCTTCTTCAGTTCCAAGTGCCACATTGTCTGCTGAAAGGTAAAATAACGAAGAAATGTAAAAACAACTATGGTATAGTTACTATGAGGTCCTGCTTTTTATCTTTTGTAAAAAAGAAAAAACATAATGTTAAAGGCGCCGATATCATAAAGCAGCCACTTCTAAGAAAGCCCTAAGGCTCCTGCCCTATTTGATGTAATACAAAAGAGAAAGTTCTCTTGTGCACGAAACATATTCTCACATCCACACTTCTCCAGCATGTCAGTCTCAGCCGCATTCTCAGAAGTCTTATGACTGTACACACACTTAGCATAAATTTTAAAACAAAGGACTGATAACTTTTTGGGGCACAATAATACTACATTATTATAGTTCTGTAGTTTTGTTACAATGTTCTATCCTAAGAGTACATAGTTATAGTAACTTTCAACATTACTTTGATACTGTGACCACCATGACAAAATTCCTGACATGTAACCCATATTATAGTCAGAGTGTCCCCATAACCACTGCCAGACTCATCTGGCACATTCTTACTCTATTCTACACTGACATAGTAACTAAAGTGTAGACACTCATATGCACAGTAGTGTATAAAAGGCCAGGTGTGGAAAATGCTGCAAATAAAAAATGTTTTTAAAAATAGAAGGGTTAATAGTTTATTATTGCCAATTAACAAAATTAAGTGAAAGAACAAAAGAGAAATGTGAATCCCATCAATATTTGGTGTATGTTAGGGGTCTAGTCTGGGCTGGCAAAGGTTAACCGTTGTATGTTTGGAGTCTGTGGTTTGAGAGGGGTTTTTCCATGAGCAAGGGGGCTTGCTCCAGTTCACTGCTGGTTATACTCTTGTGTTCAGCCATTCCTGTGACCTGTAATTTTACAGTCTGGTTCTGTATTCTAGCCTTGTCTGTTTTCTCTCTGGCCTACTGTGAGGGTGTCTGTGTAGTGATCTTTGTGAGTGTGTGGGTACTGTCCTCCTAAGTTCCTGTTAGGGCTAACTACAAGGGTCTCTATTTAGGTTCCTGTGAGGCGTCCTCTTATCAGAGGAAAACTCTGACGCTAGGCAGGTTTAGCCAGGGTGAATGTTAGGGATAATTCCCCTGTTATTGTCCACCTGCCTATTTTGCTATGATTTTCACTTATTTTGTCTGCCTTTTGTTTACTTTGCATTTCTAAAATAAACCAGTTTATTTCACACGTTTGTTACTAATCTGTTCGGAGACAAACATAACAGTGTGACCCTTGCCCTAATCTCAACATCGTCCAGTCTGTCTGGGATTACATGAAGAGACAGAAGGATTGGAGTAAGCCTACATCCACAGAAGATCTGTGCTTAGTTCTCCAAGATGGTGGGAACAACCTCCCTGCCGAGCTCCTTCAAAAACTGTCTGCAAGTGTACAGAGAAAAAGTGATGGAAGGCAAAGGGCAAAGCTCACACCAAATACTGATGGGATTTAGATTTCTCTTGTGTGCATTCATTTTGCATTTTGTTACTTAAAAATAAACTGCTAACACTTGTATTTGCACAGTACTGTAAATTTTATTCCTGTGCCAATGAACAGTATTGTTGGAGGAGGGTTATCCATCTAGTTGGGTGGTCTACTCTTAAATTAGGATAATACCAAACAAGGAGTCATCTGCAGGGCTTGTAATCCTTGCTATATGGCAAAGTACTATTTATTGACTGTTGTGTACAACTGTTGACCATCAGTAGATGATCCCTATTCAACTATTCCCCTCCACCATGAATGGTACACATGTAGCAAAGTTTAACTTGAATAAACTGTTGCAGAAAACATGGTATAGGTGAAGTAAGTGCCTATCTAGAACTATTGAGGCAAGAGCACAATTTAAAGGGTTTTAAAGGGGTTTTCTGGGGTTTAGATGTACCTTGGATAGGTCGCCAATATCAGATTGAGGGAATGCCATTCTTTCAGTTGACAGTTGAAGTGAATTACATTAATTACATTGTGTGACAATGACACCCGTCAAGGGGTAAAATATATTAGGTAGGAAATGATCAGTCAGTTCCTGAAATTGATGGTTTAGACGAAGGAGAACGAGCAAGTGTAAGTACCTAAGCAACGCTTACAAAGTCCAAATTATGATTTCTAGACAACTAGGTCAGAGAATTTCCAATATAAAAGGTCTTTTGAAATCTTTTAGTACCTACCAACAGTGATCCAAGGAAGGACAACTGGTAAATGGGAGATAGGCATCCAAATCTCATTTTGCTCATGAAGAGCCCATCTTACCTTATTTAATTCTTCAGAAGAGCTGCTGTAACACAAATGACTGAAAAAGTCCTTCTGGATAAGTATCACGGCTTTCTGTGTTTGCAGCTACATAACCATGCTGGCCTCTTTCTGAAAGTGGCGAAAGTGCCAAAAATGGGCATCGGAACTGGAACATGGTGCAATGGAAGAAGTTGGACTGATGTAATGATTCACATTTTACTGTGACAGGTACAACCTTCAACCTGAACATTGTATGAAACAAGTACACACTTTCTTGGCAAAGGTATATACTTATGGCAATGCAAAAATTGCTCAGGAATGGATTAAGGGATAAGACACAGGCTGGATTCACACTAGCATTGGGATCTCTGTAGGAGACTCTGCCACAAAATCTGCCTAAAATCGGCAGAGAGAAAAGTCCTGCAAGGAGGACTTTTCTCTCCACTGGTTTCAGTATAAAAGTGGCAGAAACCCGGCAGACCCCATTATAGTCTTTAGTTTCCACGTGTAACTGGAAGGACGGAACCTTAGTGTGAATCTAGCAACTGAATTGAAGGCGATGAATTGTCTTCCAGATTCTCCAGCTTGCAATCAAGTTCGATCCATGGTGGTCCCAACTCACAACTTATAGGACATGAAGACCTGTTGCTGACATCTTTTGCTCAATACCACAGGACACATTCAGAGATCTTGTATAGTCCATGCCTTGATGGTTCAGAAAAAATAGACAAGAACCAAGTTTCTATCCATCAGTTATGCATCAATTACCTTGACATATCTTTTTTTTCCTGCTTGAATAATTTACTAGTCAGATAATTGTATTTCTGTGTTATTTTATGTCTGGCCATTAGATCTGACAGGTTATTAGCTGGAAATATTCACCCAGCAGACAGGGCGCAGACAAGCTCACAAGTTCTCAGCTTCTTCATGAACAATGGACTACTACATTTACCTTCCCCACTGAATAATCAGAAGATGTAAGTAGTGACGGGTGTTCAGGAGACCATCAACCTAGCAATCCCAGATTCTGCTGAAATCTTTCACAGGTTTCCCTTTGGGCACAGTTTACTTTTTATTGTGTTCACTGGTAGGGAATATTTTTAGTCTAGCACCAACTTTTTCCATATTAATATCGAACAGATTTGATGTCCCTTAATAGTTTATACATGCAATGTCATTTCCTTTATACATTGTGGAGGCCGGTGTGAATTTATATCATTTAATAGACTGTTCATCAGTAATCTTCCATTTGGTGATGTTTTATTGAAAGCCTTTTATAATTGCAATGAATCATGTATTTCCGTATTTCCAGACAGACCACTGAGTGAATTGCAATGAGCATTTTCCAGCACTTACAAGATGATGTTAAAGCTTTCCACAAGATTGAAGTTACCTGGATATATTTTATGATTTCTGTTACTGTATGTATGGTAGGAAAATCAGAAAGATAGAGAAAACCCAAAAGAATACTTCATCTTTAGTTAGTGGTCTTACTCAGTGTAACTTTTGTCTGGACCCCCAGGATACAGATAGGGCTAACAGGCAGTCCCATGTCACCTGATGCCAGACTTGCAGAACTAAGACTTCATGAACTTGCTGATTACTGAACATTCCCACTGCTGAACAGTACAGAAACTTAGGTATCCACAGCCAAGATGTGCCTTGCATTTCTCCAATAGTGTTTGGAAAGGAGGACTAAGTCCCAGGGGTTGCTCCAGATCAACACAGTGGAACGGGTCAGATTACTGAGGAAGAGGTGAAGGCCAAAGCCACTTCTGTCTGTGTGTAGACAGTGCCACATATGTTTCACCTGTTGATGTAAGTCAAATGTTTCTCCATGTTGTCTTGTAACTGGATGATCCTTACTAAGTAAACTTAGCCACAAGCTATGACTGTTTCAAGTGCCATCCTGTCTCACAAGTCTTCATTTATTCCTAATGCTAAGGGCATCCCGAAATGCCATCTTACAGGGGACAAGAAGCAGGGAATACCATGGCAATCCTATATCTCAGAATGACCCTCTCATCACTTTGTTAGCCTGGGGCCTGTAAGAGAATTTGGTACCAACAGCCACAGTGACCAGCAAGGCTGCCATCTTGGGCCTATTCCTAACCAAACTCCATGCTGCTGCTCCCCAGGGAATCCATCTTTGTTGCCCACCTTGAATGCACTCCACAAGCATAGAAAAAACTACCATATTATATCCAGTGTAATAGACATCCCTGATATATGCAGATAGGCTAGGACTGCCCCACTGACAGCTTTTATTTGTTAGCATCCTTTAATTTTGGCTATGAGTAGGGGTCCTAAGCAAGCATGGTTATGACGTCCTCTGGAGGCTATGACATTCTATAGAGGCTATGATATCCATATGCTTTACTAGGGTAAATCGAAAGAACATGTTGCAAAGTACAGAACCCCTTTCTGAGTACACAAGCTCATTGTAGGCTTTGCGATTTTTGTGTAAATAATTTTGTAGTAAAAAAAAAAAAAAAAAAAGGTAATGTATTACTTTTAAGGGAACTTAAACATCAGGTCAATATCAAATCCATGGGGTCCAACACCTGGCACCCCCACTGAGCAACTGTTTGAAAAGACTGCAGTGTTCAGACAAGGGCTGTAACCTCTCACTTCTGAACCTGTGCCCTTTTACTTAAATGGGATGGTATTGTAAACAGGCTATGTGACTGATGAAACCGAGAGTCAAACCGAGAGTCAAACTCTCAGAAATCCCCTTTACATCCACCTCATTCTGGCCTTACAAGTCCATTAGGAGGCCCTTTTTAGATGGACATGCTACGATGTGTGAACCCCAATCATAGACATAGACCACCCACTGGACACCTAAGCCTGGAGTGAACAGGTATTGAAATGAATACTATACAGTATATTGTATATCTGCCTGATTCTACATGCAGATTAGAAGGCATGTTCAGAATGACAGGTTTACTTTAAGCAGTTTATTTATTATATTATGTTATAGTATATTATATTGTACTATATTATATAATACTATATTATGTTATATTATATTATTTTGTATTATATTATATTATACTATATTATATTACAGTCATATGAAAAAGTTTGGGCACCCCTATTAATCTTAATCATTTTTAGTTCTAAATATTTGGGTGTTTGCAACAGCCATTTCAATTTGATATATCTAATAACTGATGGACACAGTAATATTTCAGGATTGAAATGAGGTTTATTGTACTAACAGAAAATGTGCAATATGCATTAAACCAAAATTTGACCGGTGCCCAAATTTGGGACCCTTACATTTGATTGAATACTCCTAACTACTTTTTACTGACTTACTGAAGCACAAAATTGGTTTTGTAACCCACTGAGCTTTGAACTTCATATAGACTGTATACAAAGTGAAAATATTATGTTGTATTATATTATAATATATTATTTTCTATTGTATTATATTATACTATATTATATTATACTATATTATGTTATATTATATTATATTATTTTCTATTGTATTATATTATATTATATTATATTATTTATATTAGGAGTTGCTGATTGTTTTCTATTTTTTTCATTACTCAGATCTTGTGCCCCTCATAAATCTCATGCATGAATTGACTCAGGGGATTCTGTAATAGTTAAAGTAATGAAATTTTATGTTTAGAACACATGTACACATATATCTAGTTAACACATAAATATATTATTACATTTGCCCTTTCTTTCAATCAAGGGATTTTTGTGTTTCTGAGCAGTAACAGAGTTATACTATTGTTTCATCAAAAGACAAGGATTTTATAGGATTTTATATTCCCTGGGAAAATGTCTCAGTAATAATTTTATTGCTTCAGTGTACAAGTTTTGTCTCAAGCTTACTTAGTTACTCCATGTGGAAAGACAAAGTATAGAGATGCCTTACTGCAGAGGGATTTAAAGTAATTGAATTTCAGCGATAAGCAATTTTAATTTCTTACTTGCCAATATGTATTTTACATAATTACAAAATGTGCATTATAGGGTTATTGACATATGAAATGAAGGAACGTCTTCTAAACAATGCTTATTTTTATGATTATGGGTAGAACTTCCATGTATCAAATGCAAACATAACAAAAGTTAGGAAGATCCTGTGGGAACTGAGGACCTAAACATGGCCTTCTACTGTATTGGCTCAATGACCTTCTTTGTATAGGAGCGCTGTTACCTTATAAATGACTTTGGGTGGTATTGAGTATGTTAGGTCATGTATTATACTAGTTTTCTTTAGGCTACTTTATTATGACCTTGTGTAAACAAAATGGCCCCATTTAGCAAAAGTACAGCCAAATACAGAACAGCTTTTATTTTCCCTAGTACTTTAAGAAACTAAAGCTCAACTGTGGCTCAATAGAGGCAATAAACTTTGCTTATTGTTCATTTATTTTACTTATATAGCGTCATTACATTCCACAGCGCTTTACAGACGTTGTCAATCACTGTCCCATATAGGGCTCACAATCTACGTTTCCTAGCAGTATATTGGTCCCAATATATAAGAATGATAACCTTGTGATGAATAATAGCTATAAGCTATATATTTGCTTGTGGCCATCTCAATTGAAATTCATAAGAGATACAGGAAGAGGCGAGCAAGCAACATCCACTTCCATATTGTTTTCAATGGTAAAAGTGGCCAATCATTGGCGGCCACCTTGAATGAGCAAACAGGGGTCAAGGGATCCCTTGAAGGCAATTGCACCTATTATTTACAGTTTATCCTGCAGCCCAAAATCTTTTATTGACATACAGTAACTGTAAGAGATCATGTTTTTTGTGGAAAAGTTCGACTTTATTTGCCCTTATTAGTACCCTCATCTGTTAAACAAAGTTGGTCTTCTCTTCCTCGGATTTAGTTGGAGTATTTATATATTATATCTATAACTTCCACTTCTGCTAAGTTATGTATTGTAAGATCACACAAGGAGCACTCAAGAACTGTAACTTATCGTGTAGTGTTAGATTTTACACGTAAAAATATCATATGTGAATTAATAAAATGAGTAATGAAAATTAGATTAATAAATGTACAGCATGGAAGGTAAATTTCAGTCTTCGCCCTAGTAAAGATAGAACATGTGTGGAGTATGTTGGCAGCATCCTACATTTTATCAGTTATATTACATCACTATTACAGAGGTAACTATAGTATGTACATATAAAAGTATATAAATATAAAATGAAGAGGTAATGCAAAAATACTAGACGTCTATTATACATGAAAAAGCTTTCAGAGAGCAAACACGCACATATATGTAGAAAAGAATAGTAAACAACATATACATCAAAACTGTATTATAAACATCAGAACCCTTAGGTCCCTTTAAGGCCCCTTGCAGATGGCCGTGGGCGAGTTCAGTGTGCTTTTCGGGTTTTTTCTGGATAGCACACTTACCCATTCATTTCTATTGGCCCACACATATGACCATGTATTACGGGCCAACAGTCCTGGCCACAAAACTCAGCATAGGTCCTATGTCCACGTCTCCTATTCATAGAATGATGCGGTTCAATCTCGGCCAGCGGCCAGCCCACGACCGTCTGCAAGGGGCCTAACACTAATGTTTTTCTGTACCAATGCAATGCTGTGTGTAAAAAGAGTCCAGACAGCACATGGACCCATTATACTGAATGGCATATACATGACATTTTTTTTTTTTCAAATAAATTTTTATTGAAGTTTTACAAAGGAAAAACATACATGAGAGTGTGAAGAAACACACATTATATACCAGAAAACAGTAATTCGTGTAATGGGACATGTAATATATAAGGTATAGGCTAAGGCGTTACACAGAACGCCGCGATAACACGGTAAAATAACATAACAAAATAACAGCACCGGAAAAGGGGAAAGGGGGAACAAAGGGGAGGGGGGGAGGGAAGGGACCAACCTACTGGAGCCAGTGAAATTAGTGACAGACACAATGTGGATGACAGCATTTAATAAATTAGTAGCTGCATGGTTGAATACTAGAGAGACCGAGCCACCAAATTAGGAGTAAGGGAGAAGATGGTGAGGCAACCATGATGACCACAGAGCGTAGAAGTCCCTAAGCTTACCCTTCTGACAAGCAAGCATATGTTCCTGCATACAATTAGTAGAGATAATAGACAGAAGTTCAGCAAGGGATGGGATGCAAGATGATTTCCTATGACGGGCTATTAATAACCAGGCTGCATGGAAAAAGTGACAAACCAAAGACCGAAAAGGGTGAGCGATGTTGTGTATCCCAAGTAAGAGGAGAGCCAAAGGAGCAGACGGTGTAATCTTGTAGTGTATGTAAGGGTGAAGACGTTGGGTAAATTTTTGAGAGTCTCAATGGGGTATAATACCAGCGTAAGAGACGTTTGTGGTATTGTTCCCAATGAGAGGCACAAGCAGTCGACTTATGAGCCCAGGTTAAGGCACCGCTCCACTCCGCCAGGCCAAAACTGCTACTGAAATCAGACTTCCACTTCAAAAAAGGAGGAGATTTAACCGTGAAGATCTTTGGCTATTAGGAGGTATAAAGATTTTACACCTTTAGATTTCGAGGCTAAAGGACTTTGTAAGAAATCCCCTAAGACAGCAGGGATGGAGGAAGTGGTAGAGGGTGTGGAAGAAAATAAGAAATCCTTAATTTGAATGTATCTGAACAACTCCCAGGGAGGCAGTGAGAATTTGGCCTGGAGTTGTGGAAATGAAAGGATGGATTGGTTGTGGAACAAGTTGTAAATGTGACTGATTCCACAAGCGATCCATGATGATAAGGAAATATGGGGTATGTGGAGCATCAGAGCCTGAATGGGGATCATAATATTTATCTTGGGAAGTGAAGAATGATGTGCGGAGGAGCACCCCACCCTCCAAGCCTCAAGAGAGGCCCGAACAGAAGGGGAGACTAGGGTTAAGGATAGAATCGATGTGGGAGGACACAACAAGAGTGCTTTCATGTCGGGGATATGAGCCACCTGAGCCTCCAGTGCCAGCCAGAGTTTATCGTGAGAGTCATTCCACCAGTATTTTAAGTAGCTGAGAAGAAAAGCTAAGTGATAGCGATAAAGGTTGGGAAGGCCCATACCCCCATGACTGGAAAGTTTCGTCATTGTAGAAAAGGAAATACTTTGCCTGTGAAGAGCCTAAAAGGTGCTTGCAGGAATGGGGATCGTCAATGTTCTTAGAAAATATAAAATGCGTGGGAGAATAAGCATCTTATAAAGAACTATTCTGCCCATCCAAGAGTGCTCAAATTTAGACAACCTATTTAGTTCAATTTGAATGGAAGAAATTAAAGGGGCAAAAATTGGCTACAGCCAGAGATTTAACCGATGGCGTTAAGTTAATACCCAAGTAGGGAATAGATGTGGTACTCCATTAAAAGGGAAATTGACTACTCAAAGATTGGCGGGAATGAGGAGAAATGTGGATACAAAAAAATTGGGATTTATTTTCATTTATCTTATAGTAAGAAATTCGACCAAAAGTATTCAGAACAATCATCACTACCGGAAATGATTCAAGGTTAGTGTAAAAATCACGTCATCTGCAAATAGGTTCAATTTGTGAGAGTGTTGTCCGTCATAGAGCCCATGGATCCCCTGTGTGCTCTAATGCTTTCAGCCAGAGGTTCCATGACTATGGAAAAGATAAGGGGGGGAAAGGGGGTCACCCCTGGCGAGAACCATTTGTTATTTGTAACGGTTCAGAAAAAACACCATTAACTAAAGCAGAAGCTGAGGGGACTGTGTACAGGGCATAGCCTCTGGAGGACCTCAAAGGCATAGCCCCAATGCACTCTGTCAAACGCCTTCTCCGTGTCCAAAGATAGGAGCAGAGAAGGCGTCCGCCAAGACTCAGCAAAAGCAATCAAGTCAATTAATCTTCTTGTGCCGTCAGGGGCCTGGCTACCTTTAGTGAAGCCTACCTGATCTCTGCCATTAATACTAGGGAGAATTGAGAGTAGTCTATTAGCCAACGTTTTTGCATAAAGTTTTACATCAGAACTAAGAAGGGACATGGGGCGAAAGTTACCTGGACAGGTGGAAATGTTATTATAGTTGCTGAGCATTTCGGGAGGGAATTGTCCCGAGGACATAGCTAGATTACACACATTAACAAGGTGTGGGAGCAGTTGGGATTTAAATAAACGGAAATGTTCATTCGAGTAGCTGTCAGGGCCCGGGGATTTGCCTAATTTAAGAGAAGAGATCGTTTTCTCTAGTTCTGGGGCTGTGAATGGCTTGTTTAATGCTAATAATTGATCAGGGGAGACGGAAGGAAGTTGCAAAGAGTGTAGGAATTTTTTTGATATGTTCAGTAGTGGGTTGGGGAGTAGTGGGGTCCGTGTTCAAGTTGTATAGTTTTTGATAGTAATGACTAAATTCATCAACGATAGTTTGGGGAGATCGAAAGTAATAGCGTAAACTCTTTATCATCTTCCTCAAACCTTTTCTGAACAATTTTTGCTGTGTGGTAGCCAGCATTCTCCTACAAAAAGAGGCCACTGCCATTACATAATGCTACTGCTATGATGGTCTGCACATGGTCTGTATTAGGTTTAGTTGTCATAAACATATACATGAGTGTCAGAACTCAAGAATTTCCAGCCAGTGTCGGACTGGCCCACCAGAGAACCGTGGCCCAACCACATCGTCTTGTGCCACCGGGCTCCTTTCCAATAGAAGCCTGCCCAAGGGATGTGAGTAAAAATAAGAAACATTTAGACTCACCTGGGTCATCTCCTGGCCAAATCTGGCCTGTGGCTGACGTCACGCGATCCCAGGGTCACTGCTGAAGCCTGTGATTGGACCTCAGCGATTAGATGGGGCACGTGATGTCAGCCACAGACCTGAAGAGTAAGCTGGAGACACCCAAATGTTTGTTATTTTCCATCACCTCCCCTGTGCCTCTACTTATTATAATAATAACACTGAAACAAATCGGAGGGCTGAACCTCACGAATATATGTCGAAACGAATTTCGAGGGGGTTAGCCTGAAGTGGTACGAGGCTCTTATTATATTGTGTGGGGCCACTGTGGAGCAGTATACTGGGGGGCCCTGTGGGGAGCCTATTATACTGTGTGGGACAACTGTGGGAAGAATATTATACTGTGTGGGGCCACTGTGGAGCATTATACAGGGAGGGGCACTGTAGGGAGCCTATTATATTGTCTAGGGCCACTGTGATGCATTATACAGGAGGGGCATTGGGGGAGTCTACTATTCTGTGTGGAGATGCTGGGGAGTATATTATACTGTATGAGGCCCATGTGGAGCATTATAAAATAGTGAGGGGTGGGCTCTGGGGCGCATGTTATACTGTGTGGGACCACTGTAGGAGGCCTTATATACTGTGTGTGGGGCCACTGCGTGGGGCCACTGTGGAGCATTATACTGGGGGGAACTTTGGGGAGCCTATTATATTTTGTGGGACCACTGTAAAGCATTATACCAGGGGGCACTGTGGAGAGCCTATTACACTGTATGGGGAATTTGTGGAGCATTATACTGTGGTGCGGGTGTGAGCTTTAGGGAGCACATCATACTGTGTGGGGCCTCTGTGGAGCATTATATACCACATAGGGCCACTGTGGGGGTTCAGGGGAGCATTTTATACTATGAGGGTGTGAGGGGCCGCTGTGAAGCATTATATACCATGTGGAGCATTATACTGTGGGGGAAGGGAGCTCAAAATTCTCGATGACAGCCCCGTGTGCTATGCCTGCATCACAATTCCCTCGCTAAAATCTTGCGCATGCGTGGGGTGCTCCATGGCCATGTCATTCCCCATACACTACTGTGCATTAACCAGCCATGAAGCTATTGGGGCCCGCTCAATACTGTAGGGGATGACAATACAGGAAAAAAAACTCAGTAATGCCAGATAGTCAGCACATAGACAAGATGAAGGAAGTGAAGGAGCCATGATGTAGGCTATTAGCAGGAAGCTGTTGGGTGGGCCCCTAGAACAAGTTCCTCTGGTGGGTCCTAGGCCCTTCAGTCCGATACTGTTCCCAGCAGAACGCTGTCCAGATTGACACACTGTCTCTGCCATCTTAGCTTCTACCACTAAGACAAAATTGCTGGCATACAGCAAATATACAGACAAGAAAACGACACAAGCAGTGCAGTAAATGTAGTTACTTGACTTACAAAAAAACAAAAACTGTTTTACAGGATGACAATTTTTTTTTTTTTTAATTTCAAAAGTCTTTGGTGCAAGGAACTAACAGCATATGTCTCAGTTTTTAACCTAAGTGCAAGCATAGCTGGGTAAGATTGTGTTGGTCCTTACGCACAGCCGAATTCTGTGACTTTATACTTTATAACACAATTTATAAAATTGTTTATTGACTAATACTTTTGCACAAACCACCAAATGCCATTACTTCTTGCCTCCCTTACAATCTTTCAAAATACCTTCTTAAAAATGACACCTGGAGTTATTACTTGACCTAAAGAGCCTTCAAGACAGGACTGCATTAAAAGTAAGTAATATATCACTTCAGTGAGATCACCGCATTGATAAATTATAAAACAACACTTTGCTGGCAAAAAAAGAAAAATATAGCTGAAAGTCATATCTAAGGATTTTATTAAAAACAAACCTAATATTAAAAACCGAGACTTGCTACATTGAAAGACAAGATGTTCACGGATATTCAATGTCTGGAATGCAAGAAGAAGAACTTTTAGAAGTAACAATGGTTTCATTGCTGAAAATAGAGACGGATGACGCTGTCGCCCAGCATTGTCAGTGACACAGATTCCAATAAGATATGTAATATACATGGCTTGGTTTCTATTCATCCTTAATATTTGGTTATATTAAAAAATATATCACAAGATGTCCTCTGTCCTACATCCTAAGTTGATCTGTTTACTTACTTGCCTACAAGGAATCATCTGTCACTCAGCTGTAAGTGCATGATATGTTAAAGCAAAGGATTATCCGTTCTTAATGGAACCATGACTGGTACCGATACAGCAAAGTTTAACTTGATACTGCAGTGTGATATCTTGTCACAGAATACAATAAAAGCCATTGAAAAGCCTTTGAATTAGATGAGTTAGCATTTGGAGTCACAGTTTTGTTACGCTAGGTTCACATCTGCGTTGGGATTTCCATTCTTGTGGTCCACTTGGGGACCCGAAATACAGAAACCCAATCCCCTTAAAAAGCGGCTACCCTCAGAAACCCGTGGACCCCATAGACTATAATGGGGTCTGCAGGGTTTCCGCCTGGTTTCCACCTGAAAAAAGCGGAGACAAAAGTCCTGCAAGCAGGACTTTTCTCTCCGCATTTTTCAAACGGATCCGGGGGCGGAATCCCCAAATGAAATGCAGGCACAGGTGTGAACCTAGCCTTAATGTGATAAGTGTCAGTTGACCCTTTACTGTCATTTATATACGTATTTACATTGGGAGACAGTTTTTAAAAATGATACCTGCTCAGCAACTGCCAAGGTGGCAAAACTGCCAGGTCTCTGCTGCTGTATATAGCCGAGACATGGGGACAGTGCCTGTGATCAGAACCAACTATGATCACAGGCATTTAACCTCTCAGATGCCATGCTTAGTCGCAACCATGGCATGTGAAACTTTGCACTTTACAGGGCAGCACAGCTTGTGTAGGGTGAGATCGCAGGAGCTGTTTGGTTGGCGTTCCAGCCAGGGTCTCCTGAAGACTCCCAGGACTGCCAGTGGAAGGGTACTGTAGAGCCCTGCCTACAATATTGCAGTCTATGGTATAAAAATATATACAGTGAATGTCATAGCTGGAAAGAGAACCACATTTCTGAGTTTTTGCTGATCTGTGTCCACAAAAAAAATGTATAAAAATTTATCAGAATGCAAAGACTTTCCCCAAAATGGTATGAATGAAAATTACAACTTGTCCCACAAAAAAAGACACCATGGCGCCTAAACAGCTCCATATAAAAAAATATAAAAAAAAGTTATGGATGTCAGAATATGGCAATGCAAATAAATTTAAAAAAATGCAAATAAGTTTTTTTTTTTCAAAGCTTTACAATTTTTAAAGAATTTAAAACGCAACAAAAAGTATTTAAATTTGCTATCACTGTGACCAAACTGAAGGAAAGAATGCAGGAAACCTATCATTTTTACGATACAGTGAAAGCAGTATGCACAAAGCCTGTAAGAAAATGCTGTTCTAATTCAAAAATTTGGTTCTGAAAGGTTTAAACTTTGCTACATCTGTATGACAGATCCATTTTCAAACAGATCCCAATGAATCCTATTTACCTCTAATGTAATTTCTCAGATTTTTGATATTTTCACATAGCCTGGAACCCTAACAGAATGAAACAAGCTGATAGAAATGGAGCTGAAGACAATTTAAAGTGTAGCTATTTTTTTTATTTTTTTTTAATACATAGTGAAAGTGAAGGTAAACTTTGTAACATGCTTTATTAAAGAAAAGTGTCTTTACTTATTTTCCTCCTTCTGCCAGTGATCAAATTTCTGTCTACAGTATTTCCCAACATACGAAAATCTAATAATGTAAAATTGAAATGGAAAATAACCCAAGAGAAGCCTAACCCCTGGCAATGACTTACTGTATATCAATGGTCTAATATAGATGTAAATATACCAGTCTGCTTTAAACAATTAATGTCAGAGCCATATTGACTGGTTTATGACTCGAGACATTTTTAGGTTTTTAGAAGATTCTAACATTTTTTCATTAGGTTATTTTTTTTTTTTTTTTTTTTTTGATGATACATAGGGCTTTATTTTTATGTCTTTTTTTTTTTTTTTAATATCCGGGAAAATGTGAAAGTCTTTTTCCACATTTTTTATGCTTTTTATTAGCACAAAGTACTACTGTAACAATTTTATAAAATAGTTTCATATTGACAAGGGTGGGGCATTTTAACATTACTATAAAAAAAAAAAAAGTTCCATGTAACTGGGTCTGATACATTATCTTTAGTTACAGGAGTATTACAGGTTCCTAACATGAACTGAAGAGCTGATCTGGTTCCTCCTGCAGCAGTCCGCCGGGCTGGGAGAAAAGCCGCATCATGGAGACTCCCATAACTGTATACATAGCTCTCATTGAGAACTGTACAGGCGCAGTAATAAACCATCCCTGCCTTGTCTCTGGAAGGGTGACTGTTAATATTAGCCGGCTCCCTGCTTAACTCTGCAAGAATGTACAGGTACATCTTTGCAGAGTTGGATGTTGACCGCTGGCACGTATATAGTTAGTGGGCGGACAGCATCTGGTTAGTATCTGATAAAGATGCACAAACCTCAGAAGATTTGTTTTGTTCTGTGTTCAGACAAAGCAAACACCCGTTTTGGTTCGGTCTAAACTTGGATGCATAAAAGCGGAAGGGAAATTATTCTACTCTGGGGTCTCTTCAGACCTCAGAGTATAATAGCTGGAGCCTATGGCTATGGAAGTGACAAAAAAAAAAAAAAGAATAAAACATTTATACCGTTACCTCTTTTGGACCTCCTCATGGTGTATGGCGTTCTGTGTCTTCCTCCTCGCATCGTCTGGCACTCTTCTGTGACGTCATGCATCTGGGCATGGGACATGGACATGCTGATCATCATGATGTCGTTTTTATCTTTGTTACCTCCCCTGGGCCTACAGCTATTTTACTCGCACATCTTAGTTTGTCTGAGACAAATCCCAAATTATTTGGTTTTGTTAAAATCCAAACATTTAGGAATATTCAGGTCAAGTCCTGTTCTTTGCGAACCGATTCGCCCATCTCTAGTATCTGACTTTCAGTGCTCCTCCTCCGGCAACAAACATAACAAAAAGAGAGCATGAATAAGCTTGGATATAAATGGATATAGATTAATACCATATACAGTTTATAAATCCCATCACATTTTTTTAGATACCTTTACAGTTTTAGATGCGACTAGTAAACTCTATATTTTTTTAATTTTAGACTGGCGTTGTGCTTGGCATTCATGTCCCAGTTTACCCATGCTTCTTTTTGTTCACATAGAATTGAATACTTTGTCTTTTTATTTCTCCTGTACACATGATGTCTGATGTCACTTCTATCTTTTTCTAAAAATTATAACATCAGCTGTGCCAGGCCCTAAGAATTTTCTGGGTGCCAAGTGCAATTCTGTATAACTCTGTGTAATTTTTTGTTGTCAATGCATTTCCTGCTTGTCTTTCCTGTAGATAAGATAAGATTAATATCAAGGATTCAGCTCTCCTCCATGCAGTGGGCTGGCTTTGGACACTGCCTATGACATAAATGCTGCTGCACAGTTTGCTTCCTCTACAGGGCCTTACCCCTATATCTATATCTCTACAGCCCCTTATTAATGGTGTGAAGTGATCTACGGTATTAACCATACCTTCTGATTATTAGGCATTATCTGGCTATATACCTCCCTTTATAATGCAGGGAATCAATGGACTTTCCAGAACTACATGTCTATGGCATATGATAAATAGCGGAATTCTTGTAGCGTAGGCTGGGTGAAGGTTTGGTCAGAAGGGTTCCATGTGTCTTTAAAAATATAATGGTATTTTTTTAATGATATTTCTATTTTTCTATAATTTATAGATGTGTATATAATGTGCCTGTTAGGTACAAATAACTATGTAGTGCAATGTCTTCATTTCCCATAACAAGTCATTGCCAACCTTTTAGCTAATAACTCGTGTCACTCTTTATCAACAGACACCAAGTCGACAGCTACTTTAGATTCAGTGACTTGATTAAACACATATTAACTTTCTAGAGCAGAAAGCTTATCAGCATCATTACTGCACGAAACACAATCATTATGTGGCAAGCATTTGTTAGACAAACACTCCTGTTAACATCAATATTGTAGGGGTCAGATCCCGGTACTTACTGTACACTTCTGCCACTAACATAACAAATGCTTATGAGATCAGAGCACATTTCATGTCACCTTTTTAAGTCATTAAAATTCTCATCGCTGACTATTTTTCTGATGTTTTACATATTTATATCAACTTCTAACTTCAAGGCCTTAGTTACCCATTACCACATTCCCACTGTACAGCTGGAGTGGTCTTGGCAGTGGACTCAGTCAATGGGGTACTGCTTCCTGTACCTATCCAGTGCTCAACTGTGCCCATTTATCTCCAGAGAGATGTAGTGCATATGGAGAGTTCCGTGTTCATTTCCTTCAGTCCATTGCTCCTGGGTTTACCCTGGTTATGACTTCATGTTGCTGTCATTGATTGGGACATTGGGCAAGTCATTCAATGAAGTTCTAGATGCCAGTATTGCTATCTGTCCACAGTTCATCTGGTCTAGAAGCCTTGCAAGATTCGTTTAATGAATATTTTCAAGGTTGGCCTGCTAGTTTAGTTTTGCACCAAATTTGTTGAATCTGAAATGAACTCTCTTCTCTTTTCTTTGCTTGCTTTGACTTCATCTTTCACTTTCGGTCTGCAGATAAAAACATCAAGGCAAATGTCCTTTCCTTTTCCTTTGATCCTACTGACCAAGTCATTGTTCCCCAGCATGTTATTGATCCAGATTGAATGTTGTCTGTTGTTTTTATTCCATCAGAAAGACTTTTGTCCAAGCATCAGAAGGAAACACATTTTTACCTGGGGAACTAAATCTAAAATTGCTGGTCATTCTGGATCCTGCAAGGCTTTGGGCTTAATTTCCTGTCACTGGCCTATCTTTTCCCTTGATGTCTGTGTGTTTGTTGCTTCATGTGCACAGAACTTCACATCAATGTATTCCCATAAAAAAAATAAAAAATGCTGGTCTTCTGCTTCCTTTGTCTGTGCCAAACTCTTCATGGCAACATATTGCAATGGGCCTCATCACTGATTTGACTCCATCCTCTGGTTGTACATTGCAGGGATCCTAGGTAGTTATGGACCTGTTATCCAAGATGGCTTATTTCATTCCTCTGATGTGTCTACCTACTACTGTCCAGTCCACCTTCCCAACATATTCATCAAGCATATTTTTGTATGCACGATTTGGCCCAGCACATCATCCCTGGTCAAGGAATTCAATTCACATCCAGATTGTCAACGTCCCTCTCTAGGTTGCTGAATATGGTTAGTTGAACTTCAATTTGGCATACCATCGTCAATCCAATGGTCAAGTTGACAAGATGCTGCCTTTTTCATTTTCTGATACTTACTTTAGGTTTGGCAAGAAACTGAATCTGTTTCCATCTCAATCTCTTAAAATAGGTTGTTAAATCAATGAGCCATTGACCAAATTGGAGATTGGTTAAGTGTGGACACATCTGTAGCTTTAGTTTGCTAAAAAGGTCATATATTCCCTTTAACCATAACAGTTTTTCCATGAATCTCTCAGACCTTCATTCATCTTCATATAGATTAACAAATGGAGTTTTACATTTGGCCATACTTCTTCTCTAAAGCATTTTTAATAAAACCTCCTTTATAGCGAGAATACAGTATACAACTTGGAGAAAAACAGTTTTAATAAATCCTCATATGACCGAGGCTACATTATACCATTGCATATTGCCTTTGCTTATAAATATGGGTTAGATGCCTTTTAGAAACATATCATTAGAATGTAATTTTATTTCACCTTTCTGTTATGTGAATTCATTCCATTGTTTATACCATATTGTCTTTTTTGCAACGCTCATACAGGTTAAATAATTTCCCTTTATTTTGTAAGGTAAAGCTGTTAAAGCATTACTCTTCAACTAATAGCATAGAGAAAAAAAACTATTGTACTGCCGTAGCTGTTCTCTTGCTGTACTGAATGCCATAGTACATTGTGTGAAGTATCTTATTTCTGCACTGTAGAATGTCAACTTAAGAGGCTTTGACAGTTAGGAGCAGTGAAAATGTCATTGTTGCCATGCTGACTCATTAGTAAGACACTTCCAATTACAATGTGATTAATATATTGATATACCTATTTATTTCAATCCAAAAATACATTTTGTTTGTAAGAAAATATACTGCCTGATTGATTCCTCCATTATTCAGTATGTGATTCTGCTACAGGAAAACAAAAACTCCCAATACCATGCCGATACTCATGAATAAACAAAATGTACAAAACTGGTTTGAAGAAAGAGAAACTGATCATTAGGTATTGTGACAGGCCATATAAAGAAGTTGTGGATGGAGTCTATATTTTTCCCAGATTTATAACTTCCTCTATCTATGGTAACAAAGGAGTTAGTTCAGCAGAGATAAGGTTCCTTAGCCACATTGTTTTTAGTTAAAAACTTGGTAATAGGGACTTGCTGCTGGAGTAAGGGGAAGTGATCTCTATTTGATAAGAGATCAACTTTGACGGTCCTTTTACCCGTTCCTGACAACCACTGTACCATAGCGATGGAGTCTCTGCTGTGTTATATGGCAGAAACATAGCAACAGTACCTATGACTTAACCTCTAAAATGCCATGATCTTATGTGACGACAGCATCTCAGGGGTCATTTTCACTTTCCCTGGGCATCATTTTCAATTTTTCCATCCATTTCTGATTCTGGCGGGGCAGAATTGCAGGGGCTGTCTGAGGGTTCCCAGTCCTGCTATAATAATATTGCTATTGAGGTGGTCTGTGGCACACTATAAAGCAGGCAGATAGACTTTGGTAAGTTATTTAAGTGTTGTCTCCACTGCACATAGACAATCAGAATCCTATAGGACAAGGAGCATAAAATACTGATGGGTGTCTCTGGTTACAGGGGTATTCCCATCTGTGACATTTATGGTATATACCACCTCAGGGATCCATATCTATCCAAGAATGGAGATCCCCATCTCCTGGCAGCAGGAAGTGGAGAGATGGCCAAGCACGACAGCTTGCTTTATTCACTTCTATGGGAGTTCTGAATAGGTGTTATTATTATTATTATTATAGTTAAATATATATATATACAGTATATATACATACAATGGGGAAAAAAAGTATTTAGTCAGCCACCAATTGTGCAAGTTCTCCCACTTAAAAAGATGAGACCAGCCTGCAATTGTCATCATAGGTAGACCTCAACTATGAGAGACACATGGCAGCTTATTCTGAAAATGCTGACAAAAGTTTAGGTATGCACTGCTGAAAACAGGTCACATTTACCTGATACAAGATAAAATGCTAGCTCACTGCAGGATGCAGCAAGGCCCAAAGATGTGTACGTGATGGAGGCTGCATAGGGGAAAAATATTCAAGAACATTTGCTCTCACAACTACATTCCAAATCCATACTTTTTAAAGGGAGTCTACCACCTCCCGCAAGCATATTCAATTGTCACCAACACATTACAGAGCACATTACAGTGATAAACATCAAATCTCTGCTATGTATGTTACTTTGGTGGATTTGGAGAAAAACTACTTTGAAATGTAATGTAAATGAAGCAATTGGTGCACTGCCTTCCGCTACCTGGAGCACTGCCCTGGCTGCTCAAGTATGATGGGAGATATCATAGCAAAGGGAGGATCCGATCTCTTTATGGTGGCACAAGAAGGAAACGGTAGGGAGTTGAGCAGCAAAAGCAGTACTCCAGAGAATTGAAGGCCCGCCCCCAATGCACCAACTGCCTCATTTGCAAAACATTTTGAAGTTGTTTTACTCCAAATCTACAAAAGTGACATACATAGCAAAAGTATGTTTTTTATTGGTGTAATGTGCTCTGTAATGTGGTTGTGATAGTTGAGTATGCTTGGGGGAGGTGGTAGATTCCCTTTAAAGTTAATTTCGAATTTCAAAGATGAATCTTGTATGCTGCAATTCTCCTTATCTGCCTTTAAAGAGTTGATCGTCTTTCATATTCTTTATACCATTACAAAGTTTATGATGCTCATTGTAGAGGTCTAACAAAATGTCTTTACAGCAATGCTTTCTGGGGAGTATTGCAATACAGAAGGAAGAAAGCTGTTTATCTAGTGCCACTATGTAATTCATTTTCCAACCCTTTATTTAGCCATGAAACATGACTAGTGTTACCAGCTTGAAGGGGCATTTCCACCCTAAAAAAAAATAGATCCCCAAGCCTGTCTCCACCTGAGTGAATGAAGTGGTGCATGCCTGACTCTCTCCATTCTCTCCATTTTATGGGACTTCCAAGAATAGCCACCTTCTATTAATAACTATATACAGTGGGGAAAAAAGTATTTAGTCAGCCACCAATTGTGCAAGTTCCCCCACTTAAAAAGATGAGACAGACCTGCAATTGTCATCATAGGTAGACCTCAACTATGAGAGACAAAATGAGAAAACATATCTAGAATATCACATTGTCTGATTTTTAAATCATTTATTTGCAAATTATGGTGGAAAATAAGTATTTGGTCAATAACTAAAGTTAATCTCAATACTTTGTTATATATCCTTTGTTGGCAATGACAGAGGTCAAACGTTTTCTGTAAGTCTTCACAAGGTTGGCACACACTGTTGTTGGTTTGTTGGCCCATTCCTCCATGCAGATCTCCTCTAGAGCAGTGATGTTTTGGAGCTGTCGCTGGGCAACAACTCCCTCCAAAGGTTTTCTATGGGGTTGAGATCTGGAGACTGGCTAGGTCACTCCAGGATCTTGAAATGCTTCTTACGAAGCCACTCCTTCGTTGCCCTGGCGGTGTGCTTGGGATCATTGTCATGCTGAAAGACCCAGCCACGTTTCATCTTCAATGCCCTTGCTGATGGAAGGAGGTTTGCACTCAAAATCTCACGATACACGGCCCCATTCATTCTTTCATGTACACAGATCAGTCGTCCTGGTCCCTTTGCAGAGAAACAGCCCCAAAGCATGATGTTGCCACCCCCATACTTCACAGTGGGTATGGTGTTCTTTGGATGCAACTCAGTATTCACTCTCCTCCAAACACGACGAGTTGTGTTTCTACCAAACAGTTCTACTTTGGTTTCATCTGACCATATGACATTCTCCCAATACTCTTCTGGAACATCCAAATGCTCTCTAGAAAACTTCAGACGGGCCTGGATATGTACTGGCTTAAGCAGGGGGACACGTCTGGCACTGCAGGATCTGAGTCCCTGGCGGCATAGTGTGTTACTGACGGTAGCCTTTGTTACGTTAGTCCCAGCTTTCTGCAGGTCATTCACTAGGTCCCCCCCGTGTGGTTCTGGGATTTTTGCTCACCGTTCTTGTGATCATTTTGACTCCATGGGGTGAGATCTTGCGTGGAGCCCCTGATCGAGGGAGATTATCAGTGGTCTTGTATTTCTTCCATTTTCTAATTATTGCTCCCACAGTTGATTTCTTCACACCAAGCTGCTTGCCTATTGCAGATTCAGTCTTCCCAGCCTGGTGCAGGTCTACAATTTTGTTTCTGGTGTCCTTCCACAGCTCTTTGGTCTTCACCATAGTGGAGTTTGGAGTGTGACTGTTTGAGGTTGTGGACAGGTGTCTTTTATACTGATAACAATGTCAAACAGGAGCCATTACTACAGGTAAGGAGTAGAGGACAGAGGAGCCTCTTAAAGAAGAAGTTACAGGTCTGTGAGAGCCAGAAATCTTGCTTGTTTGTAGGTGACCAAATACTTATTTTCCACCATAATTTGTAAATAAATTCTTAAAAAATCAGACAACGTGATTTTCTGGATTTGTTTTCTCATTTTGTCTCTCATAGTTGAGGTCTACCTATGATGTCAATTACAGGCCGGCCTCATCTTTTTAAGTGGGAGAACTTGCACAATTGGTGGCTGACTAAATACTTTTTTCCCCACTGTATATAGTTATTAATAGAAGGTGGCTATTCTTGGAAGTCCCATAAAATGGAGAGAATGGAGAGAGTCAGGCATGCACCACTTCATTTACTCAGGTGGAGACAGGCTTGGGGATCTATTTTTTTTAAGGTGGAAATGCTCCTTCAAGCTGGTAACACTAGTCATGTTTCATGGCTAAATAAAGGGTTGGAAAATGAATTACATAGTGGCACTAGATAAACAGCTTTCTTCCTTCTGTATTGCAATACTCCCCAGAAAGCATTGCTGTAAAGACAATGGTGGAAATGCTCCTTCAAGCTGGTAACACTAGTCATGTTTCATGGCTAAATAAAGGGTTGGAAAATGAATTACATAGTGGCACTAGATAAACAGCTTTCTTCCTTCTGTATTGCAATACTCCCCAGAAAGCATTGCTGTAAAGACATTTTGTTAGACCTCTACAATGAGCATCATAAACTTTGTAATGGTATAAAGAATATGAAAGACGATCAACTCTTTACAGGCAGATAAGGAGAATTGCAGCATACAAGATTCATCTTTGAAATTCAAAATTAACTTTAAAGGGAATCTACCACCTCCCCCAAGCATACTCAACTATCACAACCACATTACAGAGCACATTACACCAATAAAAAACATACTTTTGCTATGTATGTCACTTTTGTAGATTTGGAGTAAAACAACTTCAAAATGTTTTGCAAATGAGGCAGTTGGTGCATTGGGGGCGGGCCTTCAATTCCCTGGAGTACTGCTTTTTCTGCTCAACTCCCTACCGTTTCCTTCTTGTGCCACCATAAAGAGATCGGATCCTCCCTTTGCTATGATATCTCCCATCACACTTGAGCAGCCAGGGCAGTGCTCCAGGTAGCGGAAGGCAGTGCACCAACTGCTTCATTTACATTACATTTCAAAGTAGTTTTTCTCCAAATCTACCAAAGTAACATACATAGCAGAGATTTGATGTTTATCACTGTAATGTGCTCTGTAATGTGTTGGTGACAATTGAATATGCTTGCGGGAGGTGGTAGACTCCCTTTAAAAAGTATGGATTTAGAATGTAGTTGTGGGAGCAAATGTTCTTGAATATTTTTCCCCTATGCAGCCTCCATCATGTACACATCTTTGGGCCTTGCTGCATCCTGCAGTGATCTAACATTTTATCTTGTATCAGGTAAATGTGACCTGTTTTCAGCAGTGCATACCTAAACTTTTGTCAGCATTTTCAGAATAAGCTGCCATGTGTTTATACAAGAGGAATAACACTATTTGTCCATTAAATCATTTGTGTTTTGTAGTTTTGTCTGCAAAACTCTATGTAATTCTCAGTTATCTGACCTAGTGAGTTAAAACTATCTGAATCTGTTTCTTATAGACAACACAAGAAGAAAACAGGAGATTCTGCTCTATTACTTTCTCTCTCACTGAGCAGCAGTAACAAACAGTATTAGAAAGGTGTTCCACTTAATGTTTTTACACCCTAGCATGACTTAAAATAATACTCTCCTGTGGATATATAATGCATAGTGGCTGAGTATATAGTGCTAGTTTTCTTGAGTCATAGTAGGAAGTAAAACTAAAAAAATTAAGTTGAACACCCCTTTAAACATTATAACGTACTGAACCATATTGATGTGAATAAAGCACTTGGAGTGAGATAAAAATTTTACTATTAGCTGCAGCACCATGTTCGTATATGTCTTTGTTCTCTTTCAGTGAGCTGCCAGAGATAAAAAGAGATTTAGGGAGGAGGACGAGAACCTGATCAGCAGAGAAATAAACATTTTCTCTTATAGAGTACTGATCAATATTGATGTGAATAAAGCACTTGGGGTGAGATAGAAAACATATTATTAGCTGCAGCACCATGTCTATGTATATGTATTTATTTCTCTCTCTCACTGGCTCCTCCTACTCTGTTGCCAGCTCTAATTTGATACTTCATTTTGCTGTCCGAGATTAGAGAGATTTCAGAATGAGTGAAGAATTTAGGGAGGAAGAGGAGAGTCTGATCAGTGGAGAAATAACCATTTTCTCTTATAGGATATTTTACTAAGTTCTTTATGTTTGCCTGTACTATTGATTTATGAGCCATGACTAAGGACCTATAGTTAGAAATGTGTTGGCGGTATTGCTGTGTGGACTGTGTTTTATATGTACAGTAAGTTGAATAACGTTATATTATAAGCGTTCCACAGAGCTGCTGGATCCAGCTATTCATACATACGTTGGTATACGTCTGAAACGCGGTGAGCTGATAATGGTGTGTCTATTGTTTTATGCAATTTGTTAGTGCCCTTTCAATGGCAATGAACAAATATATAATTTTAACCACTGAAATAGCATTAATATTGTACAACTATCATTATTGCATGGTAATGTATTATTCATACGCAGAAAGCCAATTAATAGCTTTATGAAAGGTTGCAGTAAAACCTGGAATACACGGCAAACACAACAGATAATGCCAGAGTGACATTCAATAATATTCTGACAAACTTCTAGAAGAAATTTATACTCTGAGCAAAACAATTAGCTGGAGCTATCAATGTAATATTTCACAGAAAAGAAGACGTATAGTGAGTTCGCTGCTTTTCTATGAAGTTGTCAAGCTCAGTATGGAAAAAGCATTATATGTTAGACTAGATATAGGAAGAACAATAACATTATCTAATGAGATCTGTATTGAATTTAGTGAAAGTAGTGGAAACACCATTAAAGGGGTTTTCTGGGATTTTTATGGGCTATTCTTAGAATGTGGGTTGACAGCTGGACCCTGTAACTTTCGGTTGTCCAAGGCTGCATCCAATGCCAGTACTAAGTAATTCACGTAGCCAGAAGCATATAGATCCATAGACTGTATAGAGGCCGAGCAGTGTTACTGCAGCTCAGCTCCATTGATGTCACTGGAAGCAAGGCTGCAGTAACACCGACCTGCCACTATACACTGTAAGGAGCTATCTGCCTGGCTCTGTACACTGCATAGTACAAGCATCAAATGCTACCCTTAACAGCTGATCTGTGTGGAATGTTTATGGCTGAAAACCCCTTTAAATTGAAAGTGCCACCAGAATATAGTAGACCTCAGTGATCTCTAGAAAGAAAAGGATCCTGTCACTTTCTACACTGCCATACTTTTTTGGCTCTTTTTTAAGGATTTAAACAGAACCTTAAAAACAAGACAGACATATGGATTAAAAGCTGATTTTCTCCGCGGCAGTGTTATAATTTGTGACTTATAAAAATGTATGTTCACTATGTCATTAACTACTCATGCAGCACCATATACAGTAAAGCCATAGATGATAAATCATTGCCCTATCACTATGATATATTTGTCTCATATTACATGACCAGAAAACCACAGTGCTCACTTTTAAAGTGTATTCTCTGGTAGCATTTTTGTGATTAATACATTTTGTAATATACCTTATTAACACATTTTACCTCCTTTCTGTGAAATCCTGCCTCTTTTTATTCTTACCCTTGTTTTTACAGTATATTGTGAACTGTCCCTGCTTCTCACTGTGTACGGTGTACAGGCTTGTGTGTAATGCACGGATGGGGGGATCACTTGAAACTGTCATATCTTAGGCATTATAAAACCTAGAAACATGCTTCTGGTGTTGTATGAAAGAGAAGATTCTCAGTTCTACATGTGCAATTTCCAAAGATATAATCAGTTAAAGGGGTTGTGCAGGATTAGAAAACATAGCCGATTTCTGTTTCACAGGAAATTACATCTATTGGTCAAATGGCCATGCTGCAGTTCATTTTAATGGAAATGAGCTGTTGCATTTCCATGGGACCAACAGATGTATGTCATTTCATGAGAAGAAGAAAGCAGGCATGTTTTCCAGTACTGCACAACTCCTTTAAAACACAGTTGGAATTGAGATATTTAGATGCAGCTATTATCAATCCGACTGTATTTTCAGCTGATGAAATATCTGGAAATATTGCAGATAGATGCAACCTAAGTTGAAAAGTTGAAAATCCCCTCTTTTCTACAAGACCAGAAATACATCTCTACATTTTATATTACCCAAGATATAACACTTTGAATTGACCCCCCATCCTTATCTTCCCTGCATTACACACAAGCCTGTACAACATACACAGTGAGGGCACAGCTCTCAATAGAGAAGCATGGGAAAGAATAAGGAAATTCAGGATTTCACAGAAAGGAGCCAAAATTTGTTAATGAAGAATATTAGAAAATGTACTAATGACACAAATACTGCCAGAAAATCAAAAGATGTTGGGAAGTTTAGGTATGCTATAAAAGTGGGGACTGTGGTTTTCTGGTTATGTAATATGAAACAGTGATAAATGCGTTCTGGTAAAATTGTGACAAATACTGCTGACCTACCAAATAGCAGAGGATTTAATATCATATCCAATGAGATTCTTCTGAAGCCTGACTATACTCTAAGCACAGGGTCCTATATTCAAGAAGTCTTCCTTTAATTTAGATTCTGTAGATTTAAAAACAGATTAACATTTAAAATAATGTCCTCCGAATGTTAACTGGGTAAATATGAAACAGGATGAAGGAAAATTCATTTCTGCTTAACACACATTTTCAGTTATTTTTGATAATCCGTGCACTCATTATGTGCATGCTTTGTCAGGATCTTTAAACTATTTCCATTTATTTTTAGATCACTATGCACATTAAATAACTGTAATTCATCAAGCTCATGCGTAATGCAGCCATACAATTGACAGCAATGTCCATTTTTTTCATTATATAGTAAAACTGTGCACTTTACCAGTGTTATTAAATACCAATAAAACCAGGAACCACCAGAAGTTCAAACAAGCTGAAGTATTAACATAGCAGAAGTAGGACATAAGGTAACAAATACATTGCATATGTTCCAGGCTGGAGAATGGCACTGTTTTATATTTACAAAACAGATAGATAGATAGATAGATAGATAGATAGATAGAGATCAATAGACAGATAGATAGATAGATAGATAGATATCAATAGATAGATAGATAGATATCAATAGACAGACAGATAGATAGATAGATAGATAGATAGATAGATAGATAGAGTTCTCTGCAAAAAGTTTTAGGCAGGTGTGGGTAAAAAATCTGCAAAGTAAGAATGCTTAAAAAAAAAAATAGAAGTGTTAATTATTTATTTTTGTCAATTAACAAAATGAAGCGAATGAAGAAAAGAGAAATCTAATCCTATCACTGTTTGGTGTGACCTTTACCCTTTGCTTTCTATCAATTCTTCTTGGTACTTGCAGAAATTTTTTGGCAGAACTCGGCAGGGAGGTTGTTCCCGCCATCTTGGAGTACTAAGCACAGATCTTCTGTGGATGTAGGCTTGCTCCGATCCTTCTGTCACTTCAGTGTAATCCCAGACATACTGGATGATGGTGAGATCAGGGCTCTTTGGGGGTCATATGATCACATCCAGGACTCCTCGAAAGGACAGTCATTCTAAATATTGAAGGGATTTAGATTTCTCTTTTGTTCATTTATTTAATTTTGTTAATTGACAAAAATAAACTATTAACATTTATATTTTCAAAGCATTCTTACTTTTCAGAATTTTTTAGTTATAATATATCTAGCAGACCTATCACCAAGCACAAAATGCTAAATGACAAATATCATTTGACTGCCACTGTCCCCCTAAACAATTTGGTTTTATTTTTTTAAATCCTCCACCTGTTCAAGATATTATTTCTCTGCCCGATAATGTGTCCCCTCTTAAAGTCCGTCAACCGGGCAAAATGTCTTTGAGTGTGTTGTAGAGTCATGTCTAGCAGTCAATGTTTTCTCATAAAGAGGAGCACTACCCAAAACTAACCTTTGACAGCTTTTCATAGGTCAGTGGGGGAAGCACTTTTACGCCCTCTTTTGGTCAGACCCAGTATCTTTTGTGTATTTTCAACATTACTTACTGAGTGTATTTTCAATGTGACTTTGTTGTGTGGAGTAATTCTCTATCCAAACTATGGACAGCATTAACTTTAAGCCTCTGGATATTACTGACACATACTTATATCTATAGAATTCTGAGGGATGTTAAAGGGAAGTGTCTTAAAACAAAAATAAAACACATAAATCCACTTGAGTGGGTTGAGAAAGCTGGTTGAAAATAGAAAAACGTAAAAAACACAAATTAAAGTAAGAAAAGTAATTTCCAAGGAATCATTTTTCATTAAAGTGTCCCATCCTGCTATATGCGAGGGGGAAATGATGATTTACTAGTGGCCCTTCAGACTGGACAATACCTTTAAAGAGAATACTTCATAATAAATTGCGTTCACACTAGGATGAGCACAGGACAATGAAGGTCACATAGAGAGATGACAAGCCATATTTCTATTTGCACAAATGTGTGTGTTTACCTATCTTGCACATACTATACATTATTATCAGGTTACCTTCTGGTTTGTGAAATAGACCCATAAAATTTTTATGGGATTGCATGGTCTAGCTGGAAACACATTTTCTGCAAAACCAAAAAAATGTATTCACTGCTATATTAAACCTTAATGTGATCCATTTTCTGTGCGGGTGAATGAAATCTATTAAACACAAAAAAATACCAAAATGGATTCATAACTAGAGATGAGTGAACCTGTTGAGAACAAACCGCATTCGTCCTGAATTTTAAAAAAGTTTTGTGTTTGTTTAAACACAAAACTTTTGGGGTTTGAACCCCTAAACTGGAGGTGAAATTATTATACTCTGGGGTCTCTTCAGATTGTATTCTTCTCAACCTGAGACGAAACGAACCTTCAGAGGTCGCCCATCATGACTGTATTAAAGTACAACTAAGACCTTATTCACACATTGGCATTTTGTGAACGTGTGTTGTTAATCATGTTAATCATATTGAGACAGATTTGTTCCGAATATTCGAAATTGTTCGTTTTTTGCCAAAACCGGACAATTTGGGATTTTTTCAGATGAATGAAAATGCTGCCGTGAAAGGATTTGCAGTAAATTATTATATTCTGGGGTCTAGGTGTAAAAAATAAAAAACATTTATACTCACCTTCCCTCCCTTTCAGGCCTCCTTGTGGCATCCAGTGATGTGTTTCTTCCTCCTCCGTGCACATGATGTCTCAGAAGAGCACCAGAGCCAGCATCTGGCTCTCTTTTTTGATGTCATGCACCCAGAGTCTGTGATGTGGCCTGTGATTGGGCCAACAGTGGTCACATGGGCACGCAGAGCACCCATCCTTATCAAAGACAGAACTCCACCATGGTCATGTGCTGTCTATGGTTGATCCATCATTTACAGGTATGTCCTTGAATAAAGTATCTATGTTTTTTTTTAATCTCCTATACTTTATAATGTCTATGGGACCGTGAAAATGGAACAGCACATAGATGTCATCCATCCTTCAACCACTAAATAGTCTAAAGGACTAATAGGGCTAAAGGTCTAATAGGACTAAAATAGACCAATGGTATATGGGAAAGGAACAGAGGTCTGCATGCGCCCATTAAAAGAAATAGTTCTACATATAGTCTATGATTACCATGGATATCACATGTCAGTAAAATGCAGATGTGTGAATAAGGGCTATGTCTAAAGTTTACAGTCTAATTTATTTTCAGTGGCATCGTTTACAGGAAGTCCTGTAAAGGGAAAGCCTATATGACCTCAAGTCCATAAAGTATCCCCTATAGAGTTGTATGGAGTAGTAATGACCTTGTCTCTGTACAGCTTATTCTCACAAGAAATGTGCAAAGGAAAAAAAAAACCCTCAAGATTTATGTTTTAGTGCTTGTTGGAGGCCAACGACTGTAATAACAAATATATTATTGGTAGTTGATAAATGTTGTTAGTGGAAAACCCCTTTAAACCCACATTTCCAAGCAAAGAAGAATGTAGTTAATGATCTGCAGCAGAGTGTCAATGCAGGCACAAAAGTTTTGCTTGCACCATTATCAGCAGGAAGATGGCTGTGGTTGACAGTCCGCCTACTGCAGCAATAGTTGACATAAAGGATAATTCCATTCTCAGCTGCAAGTACACAAGTAATATTGTACATGTGCGTACAGTTGTGTCCACCCATCCTGTCCTCTTGGTCAGACATGTCCAGATATATGAATCATATTAAACAATTTGTAAACACAGCATGGATTTGTGACAAGTTCATGAAAAGAGATATGCTAACTATGCTATATGTGTCTATGTCTGTGCATCCAATTGGGAGTGGGTGGGGTGGGGGGGGGAATTACAGCCTTTCAAGGTTTGTGTTTACCCAGTGGTGAACCTAGCCTCTTTGCTGCCTGAGGCGGACTATAGAATGACGCCCCCCCCCCAAAAAAAAAAATTGAGTTTCCATGCTACTAGCTTCACACACTGTTATCGTCGCACAATATACACAATACACAAAGTTATAAAACAGTTTTTAAGAATTCTTCTTCCTGTATTACTTCAGTATCAGATCAACAACACGGCATTAACAATGAAAGTAACTTCACACATCTTGTGCTTGGTGGATGGACGAGCCCACGTGGCCGCCATTCTCTATAATAGGAGCGCCGCAGATAGCTGAGTACTGGACTTCGGCTATCTTTGGCACTCCCATTGAAGTGAATGAGAGCCAAGCATTTTCGTCCATCCACCAAGTGACACACCTATATATATGGCTGCGGTCAGGCTGAATTCCCCCCCAGTGGTGGGAAAAAACCCAATTCTCAGGTTCAGTTGGGGACTCAGCAGACAGACCCCCATCAGTCAGGTATTTATCCTCTATCATTTAGGTGAATACAGGGCAGTAACATTTTGTGACTTACAGGTGACGTCTCTGACTAATCGGTCACATTTCCATTCTCTTCCCTTTGGACCGCCATGACCACTTCTTCCAGCTGTGACTAGTCTCTGTAAAGTTTGCAACACAGACATCTTTGGCTCCTCACTTTGCCAGGCATCCAACCCACATTGTCTTCACCTGCACACCCATCCTGCTGCTACCCCAATTATAAAATATATGATATAACCCCCCATAATGAATAATACCCCCAAGTGTATCTTTATATTAATAATCTCCATGTCTAACCCCATAAATAGTGCCCCCTATTAATAATGCCCCAGGTGTTAACTTATTAAAAGGTATTCCAGGTCATTAATAAACTAATCAGTGGGGCTCAAAAACCCAGAACCTCCACTGATCAGCTGTTTGAATGAACCCTGGTACCTGTGTAAGTGACGTGACCGCTTCTCTGTTTACATAGTGTCATTCATCTCATAGCGGCCATGTAATATAACTACAGTCTCATCCTATACACGTCTATGTGACAAGGCTGGAATTACATCACACGGACACTATAAACAGACAGCGTGTGATATAAACAGGTGCCAAAGCCCCTGTTTATACCGCCCCATTTACACATACTATAATATTCCACAGAAGCCCCTGTACACAGTATTACGGCCCGCAGCGTCCCCTGCACACGGTATTATGCCTCGCAGCGGCCCCTGCACTCGGTATTATGCTCCATAGTGGCCCTTGCACACGGTATTATGCTCCATATTGGCTCCTGCACATGGTATTATGCTCCATGGTGGCCCCTGAACACGGTATTATGCCCCATAGTGGCCCCTGCACCGGTATTATGCTCCATATTGTCCCTTGCACATGGTATTCTGCTCCATAGTGGCCCCTGCACACAGTATTATGCTCCCTAGTGGCCCCTGCACACGGTATTATGCCCCATAGTTGCCCCTGCACTTGTATTATGCTCCATATTGGCCCCTGCACACAGTATTTTGCTCCATAGTGGCCCCTGCACTTGTATTATGCTCCCTAGTGACCCCTGCACACAGTATTATGCTCCATAGTGGCCCCTGCAACGGTATTATGCTACATATTGGCCCTTGCACATGTTATTCTGCTCCATAGTGGCCCCTGAACACGGTATTATGCTCCATATTGGCCCCTGCACACGGTATTCTTCTCCCTAGTGGCCCCTGCACACGATATTATGCTCCCTGGTAGCCACTGCACACGGTATTATGCCCCATAGTGGCCCCTGCACTTGTATTATGCTCCATATTGGCCCCTGCACACGGTATTATGCTCCCTAGTGGCCCCTGCACAGGGTATTATGCTCCATAGTGGCCCCTGCACTTGTATTATGCTCCCTAGTGGTCCCTGCACATGGTACTATGCTCTATAGTGGCCCCTGTACTGGTATTAGGCTCCATAGTGGCCCCTGCACACAGTATTGTGCCTCATAGTTGCCCACCCACGAACTATTATTATACTCTGGGGTCTTTTCAGACCCCAGAGTATAATGATCGGAGACCCAGGGGAGCTGACAAACATAAAAACCAGTGTTACTTACCTATCCTGGACACCGGAGCACTCCAGGCAGCTTTCGGCCCTGTCTAATTGTGCACAGATGTCACGTCACCAGAGCGCCCAAGCCTGCTCAGAGTGACATCGGATCGCAGGAGAGGTAAGTAGCATATGTTTCTATGTTCTCTCACCTCCCCTGGGTCTCCGATTATTATACTCCGGGGTCTGAAAAGACACCGGAGTATAATAATAGTAGTATTTGAGGTCCCCGGCCTCACTTACCGATGCCCGCGGCTGCTCACAGCGGCATACACTTCCTCTTCTGCGTCCCATAGCAGAAGGGGAAGTGGAGGCGGCCACAAGCAGACGCCGGGTAGGGAAATAAATAGGCCGTCACCTGCTGGGGTTACTCTAGCAGGTAATGGCCTATTTATATGAATAAAAAAAAAAAAAACTTATCCTCACCTACCTCCCTTGATGGAGCTGCCACCTCCTCTTGTCCGCGACGTCGGTGTCTCAGCGTAGGAGGCACGATGATGTCATTGTATCGCCGCCTGCGCTGTGATGCGGACATCTCGTAAACCAGCCCAGGACAAGCACCACTCAGTGTTGTTTTTTTCTAAAGCGGCCTGTCCTGGGCTGGTTTACATTGAATAGTAAAAATGCCACCCCCCAGACAGTGACGGACAGTGCCTCATTAGCGGTGTTTACCCCTAGGTCTGTGAAGGTGACAGGAGACATCCTGTAGGCCTAAAGGAAAGAACATTTCACATGCAAAAAAAAAGAGGAAAAAGGGAGTTCTTTACAGTAACAGCAGTGAAACTATGAGATTCACTGCCACAGGATATTGTGATGGTGGATTCTTTGTACAAACTCCAGAGTGGCCTAGATACTTTTCTTGAAAGGAAAAATATTGCAGGTTATTGGTATTAGACTGGAGATGACAAGTTGATCTAGGGTTTTTTCAGATTGCCAGATTTCTAGTTGGGAAGGAATCCCCCAACATGGGGCAATTGGCTTCAGCTTCATGTTTTTTTTGTCTTCCTCTGGATCAAAACTGTCAGGTCATTTTGGACTTGATGGACCTGTGCCTTCTTTCCACCCTATCTACTATGTTACTTTGTTTTGTTATAACGTTGTGATATTGTGCAGGAATGGTCAAGACAAATTGGAAATGTTAACCAAATTGGGGATCAGTTAAGTGTAGGCACATTGGTATGTCAAAGAAGCTCAATATGGTGGAAAACAACTAAGCCATCTATAGTTTCCAGCTTGAATAAAATTTGAATAAAATAAAACTCTAAATGGTTTAGTACTGGCGAAAGTAAAGTGCCACGCCTAAGAAATATCCATGTTCTGTATGTCTAAAGCACTATTCCAGGACTTTAATACTAATAGCCTATCCTAACACCTCGCTGATCAGCTGTTTGCAGTAGCTGCAGTACACCAGATCCAGCAGAGCACCATGCACTGTGCAGCTGCCAGGAAAGAAGCTAGAATCATTTAACTAATAGAACTGAGCTTGTAGTGCCTTCCAAGCCCCTAAAGGGTGAGGGATTGTCTGGAGCAGAAACAGTGGAAGTGTCAGAAACAAAGCTAGGGTTTAACAGAGAAGCAGTCAGGATGTGAGAAACCAGAGGATGAGACAAAGACATAATAAGAAAATGGGCCAGGGTCAAATGGTTCAGGAACAGAATTGTACAAGTACCAGGTAACAAATCCAAAGTATGCAGACGTATGAAATCCAGAGGCAAAGCAAAGGTCAACGTCAGAGCCATGATATGGCCATATCTTTGTTTAGGCCAGAGCTACACTGTATACAAACAGGCAGACTAGTGGTCCTGGAGCAGGACCATTAGAGTAACAATATAAAAGTTACAGTTCTTCCTTGCTGTTGTCTTACTAAGGTTACTTTTACACTACTGACCACGAAGATGCTCAGAGAAAATCTTTAAAACTCTTTAAAATTTTATTTATATGTATCTTTTATTGTCTACACATTTTAATATGGTTAATGCAATGTTCTAATGTTTTCATCATAACGGATGAGGGCAACAGACTTCAATAATAATAATAATAGCATGAAATTAGCCTAAGGAACTCAAGTATCAATTTCAAGGAATTCCAGGACTTGCTTTTGGAAAACTTATTCTAGAGCTTAACATTTACATTAATTGAAGTTGAACAAGGTTTCAAAAGGGGATAGTAACTCCTGTCGAAGAATCCATGTTATTTTCATGAAGGAGTTAATGTCAATTACTATTCATATAGCTTTACTGTCAAGCAATATCTTAAAAGGTCTGTTTGCTCTACAAACTTGCAATATTGAGTTTAGATAGTGCGCTCTAATAATATCTGCTCTACTTGTTCCCAGTAAAGCAAGGAAGGGGAACCCTGGAGCAACTGCTTATTTAAATTTATCGAATCAGTGAATTAAAAAGTCCCAAGTTAATAATATGAAAAGTCGCTGGGCCTTTTATCAGTCTTATATACACTACTGGAAGTGTTCATGGTTAAACTACTTGTATCAAACATATCCGCTCTTGATTAAATAAAATGAAATGACATGGACTAATTCTTGCAAATTTAACACATTCTAGAAGGGATGTTTTCTACTGTGACCTCTATGAACAGCAAAGCAATTATCGAACACCTGGAATCTAAAAATTGATTTATTGCTCTTGCGATTAATAGGCGTCTCTAGAAGAAGATATATTTTGTTTTAAAGGAGTTGTCCAGAATTAAAAAAAAAAACAAAACAAAAAAAACATGGTTTCTTCCCCCAAAATACTATACCAGTCCAAAGGTGAGCTGTTACACCAAACACTAGCTGAGAACAGATAGGTGCTCTTTCTGGAAGAAAGTAGTCACCATTAATTTCTTGCTGTAAAAAATATCCAAATTCCAATACAATCCAGTAGAGTTAAGAGGTTATCCAGGATTAGAAAACATGGCTGCTGTCAGAGTTAAAAATAACCCTAGGTAGATTAGGTAAATAAATCAGATGTAACCCAACCCGGTACCGGTAAAACAGAGACGACACAGATTTGTCAGCAACTGCCAGAGATCTTCTGTGAGAAGACCACTGGTCGTTTATTTTATAGAGTATAAACCAAAAGTAACAATCAATCATATTATGTAAATTGGGGATGGGTTATTGGCATACAAATATGGGACTTTACACAATTTCTGGGAATTCATCTCAAATTATATTTAACCCATGTTACACAATAGTTCTTATGTTACCTAACAATGATGGATGAAGTAATCTTGACTCCCTCGCATCCTTCATCCTTCACCCATATCTTGTGATATCTTGTGACCATATCTGGTCAGACTGTCTACACAAAAAGTTGGCAGTACAAGTTGTTTACTGTGTATAAAAATGAGCATATGTACAAAAATGGTAAAAACAAGAAAAGGTCATGTGATATGAAATACAAAATCTTTTGAAACATTGGTTCATATATATATATGGCTATATGAGGTTACTATGTAGGATATATAATCTTAACTATAGGATTACTCTAACATTACTCCCCTCTCTTTATCATTTTTATACAGGTCACACGGACAAAGTCTAACTCCCTTTTTATCTAGGATAGTAGTTAGAGTCACCCTACCTACCCAAAGTGTGAGAATACTAATTTTCAAAAACATTGGTTCATATATATATATGGCTATATGAGGTTACTATGTAGGATATATAATCTTAACTATACGATTACTCTAACACTGCTTTCTTTTAGACACAGTTCCACATCCTCTTCTCAGGCATTGATAGGCGAACCACATTAGATTCATTTTGCTGAATATTCGTGGGTTCATCCACCTGTTTCGTTTCAGGCTAAACTTGTTTGGCATGAACTGGGAGTGCTATTATTATCTCTTCAGACCCCGGAGTATAAGTGGAAGCCCAGGGTAGGTGCAGAAAAATAATAAACAGTTATACTCACCTTCTCTTACCTTTCTTTGCCTCCCTCACAGCATTTGGCATCCCTTGTGGTCTACTTCCAGCCTCCTGGCTGAGGTCATTTGCTTGGGGGACCGCTGAGGCCTCTAATTGGGCCTTAGCAGTCATGGGGGATGCACCAACATCATGACACCTTAATGCATGCATGATGATGTTTTTCTGCCTAACGTGACTACTGAGGCCTCACAGGCCTCAGACGTCACCCAGCAGGCCAGATGAGGCCACAAAAAGAGAAGGGAGCCCAGGAGTGTTGAGGCAAAGTACGTATAAGTGTTTCCACACGTCCCCTAGCCCTTCACTTATTATAATCTGGAGTATGAAGAGACCTCATAAAAGCATTTTGTGTGGGACAAACCCCAAAAGTTTCTGGTTAAGGTCAAACCCGAAACTTTTGGAAAATTTAGGTCAACTCTATCTTGATTCAAACTGGTTTGCTCATCTGCCACAGAACAGTCCCATTCATATGGGTCCATCAGAGATCAAAATTGTGCACTTAAAGAGGAATAGTTGTCATGGTTCTGTAATAAAGTAGTTACAACAGAGACAGACAATAACAAATCTGCCCTTAAATACTCAGAAAGAGTACCACTGAAAAAACATCTCTCGCTGGTTAGTGTATGGCAATCTACTTTAATGTTGGCAACGTGTAAAGAACCCAGATACTATTGCTAGAGATATTGTATCATAACCATAAGTGGATACTGTAGTCAGAAAACAAGTACCATTAGGTATTGTGATAATTCCCGGGACCACTTCCCACTTTGTACCATTAGTGGTGATACCAAGTTCAGGGTTTGTCCGTCTTGCTTGTGCATCAAGAAAAGGATCCACAAAGGAAAAGATACATCTTCTGATTAATATCCCACCAGTGGGATAGTGTAGAGGATCTCTGGTCTACAGTGTCCTCCATGTGTATACTGCTGTAGATACCTATGTGATATGGGTATGGTGGCCTGAATTGGCCAAACAATGCAGTAGACACAAACAACATAGGCATCTTATGACAGAGTTAAACAAAACTAAGTTTTTTTGAAAAGCTGGTCATCTCATGCTACACATCTTGGGATATTTTGAGTCAAAAGGGAAAATAATAAAGGGCACATGTGTACGTCTATAAGTGGTTTATTACACATTGGCCTGTCACTAATATAGAATGACAAATTGAGAAATGAATAATTAGAAAGTCTTTGGGAATGTCATCAGAACATTAATAGATCTTGCCACTATCCACATAATAACTTTCTGTGCCAAATTCTACTCCACGCAGCTGTAAACTGTATACTTAATCAGACAGAAAGATTACTTAAGGTCAGTAGTAAATGATAAAGAGTTGTTTTGTTGTGTTACTGACAGGAAGTCGTTTCCAAATTGAAGTCTTCTTTCTGGTATTCTATTGCTAAAGGTTGTCTGCTAAAATCAATAATAATCAGCTGAACAGCGACAAAGTTAATGAGGCTCGTACCCCGATCTAAGCCGAATATACTCACCGTGCTCTTCATTAACCTATTCTGTTTTGCATTTTAATTGTAATTGATTAAAAGTGTGATGTTAATTTCACTTACCATATTTGATAATAGTAATTACACGCTCTGTCGTAAGCAATTCTGCGGGTGTTTTTACTAAACCTGATTAATAATATTGTTTGTGCCACTGGGGGAAATTAATTACATTCTGCGGCATTACATTTGGCATTTACACAGTTTCAACCACAAGGTTTTTACAGTTCATATCACAAGAAGATTTTAAAAGGCCATTTACACTCTGAATACTGATGTGTGGGACGCAGTGGTTCCATCTTGAGACTGATCAATGTACTTGTTGATTCCACAAAGTGAAGCTAATTGGCTTGCACCAGTATTCCCTTAATACTATTTCAGAAGAAGAAGGCTGAGAGGAGCCAATAACCCTTTTAGACTTTGTTAACTTAACTTGAACATAACAGTATACAGTGGGGAAAAAAAGTATTTAGTCAGCCACCAATTGTGCAAATTCTCCCACTTAAAAAGATGAGGCCGGCCTGTAATTGTCATCATAGGTAGACCTCAACTATGAGAGATAAAATGAGAAAACATATCTAGAAAATCACATTGTCTGATTTTTTAAGAATTTATTTGCAAATTATGGTGGAAAATAAGTATTTGGTCACCTACAAACAAGCAAGATTTCTGGCTCACACAGACCGGTAACTTCTTCTTTAAGAGACTCCTCTGTTCTCCACTCATTACCTGTAGCAATGGCTCCTGTTTGACATTGTTATCAGTATAAAAGACACCTGTCCACAACCTCAAACAGTCACACTCCAAACTCCACTATGGTGAAGACCAAAGAGCTGTGGAAGGACACCAGAAACAAAATTGTAGACCTGCACCAGGCTGGGAAGACTGAATCTGCAATAGGCAAGCAGCTTGGTGTGAAGAAATCAACTGTGGGAGCAATAATTAGAAAATGGAAGACATACAAGACCACTGATAATCTCCCTCGATCAGGGGCTTCACACAAGATCTCACCCTGTGGGGTCAAAATGATCACAAGAACAGTGAGCAAAAATCCCAGAACCACACGTGGGGACCTAGTGAATGACCTGCAGAAAGCTGGGACTAACGTAACAAAGGCTACTGTCAGTAACACACTACGCCGCCAGGGACTCAGATCCTGCATTGCCAGACGTGTCCCCCTGCTTGAGCCAGTACATATCCGGGCCCGTCTGAAGTTTGCTAGAGAGCATTTGGATGTTCCAGAAGAGTATTGGGAGAATGTCATATGGTCAGATGAAACCAAAGTAGAACTGTTTGGTAGAAACACAACTCGTCGTGTTTGGAGGAGAGTGAATGCTGAGTTGCATCCCAAGAACACCATACCTACTGTGAAGTATAGGGGTGGCAACATTATGCTTTGGGGCTGTTTCTCCGCAAAGGGACCAGGACGACTGATCCGTGTACATGAAAGAATGAATGGGGCCATGTATCGTGAGATTTTGAGTGCAAACCTCCTTCCATCAGCAAGGGCATTGAAGATGAAACGTGGCTGGGTCTTTCAGCATGACAATGATCCCAAGCACACTGCCAGGGCAATGAAGGAGCGGCTTCGTAAGAAGCATTTCAAGGTCCTGGAGTGGCCTAGCCAGTCTCCAGATCTCAACCCCATAGAAAACCTTTGGAGGGAGTTGAAAGTCCGTGTTGCTCAGCGACAGCCCCAAAACATCACTGCTCTAGAGGAGATCTGCATGGAGGAATGGGCCAACATACCAGCAACAGTGTGTGCCAACCTTGTGAAGACTTACAGAAAACGTTTGACCTCTGTCATTGCCAACAAAGGATATATAACAAAGTATTGAGATGAACTTATTGACCAAATACTTATTTTCCACCATAATTTGCAAATAAATTCTTTAAAAATCAGACAATGTGATTTTCTGGATTTGTTTTCTCATTTTGTCTCTCATAGTTGAGGTCTACCTATGATGACAATTACAGGCCGGCCTCATCTTTTTAAGTGGGAGAACTTGCACAATTGGTGGCTGACTAAATACTTTTTCCCCCACTGCAGTCTTTTCTTTTTTTTTATATACCGTATACTGTAGGATTTTTCTTTTTATATATCCTTATTGATACCATCTTATGCTTCAATTTATTTTCTAATATTTATTTGAATTAAAATAAATTATTTTAGTATACTATTAAATAAAGTATCAAGCACAATGCCTCCAAACTCTACTCCTACTAAAGAAGTCAATGGAAGTATTTCGCATTTGCAGCTAATTTTATAGTCAAGGTTGGAGTCTATAACAACACAGTCACTTTTGGTTATTTTTGCATTTCTGTTTAAGGTAAAACACCATGCCGCTATTCAGGAGCGTAATTGTCTAGAGCTTTACTCATTTTGAGTTGATAAAATGTTATTTGCCTTGTCACTTGATGAAATATTTTGATATATGATGGCTAGGTGATTTTTCCAGTTCCTTAGTTTCCCAAATGACCTCCCTATAATGTTATGACTATCTCCCACATTTCTCATTGTCAACAATGCCATCCATTACAATTATTATGGTTACCAAAAATGCAAACACATTGATATTGATTCAACCTGGCTACATAAGCAACATCTAATTGTCATTCCTCTTTACAAAGGACTTTTATGTCAAAGCAGAACATGCCAAAGATATTTTGGTGCAACTGAAAATTGATTTTTTTTTTAATAATGTAATGAAAAATATACAGCATATGATTCTATTCTAGTGCTTACATTTAAATGGATAGTATGTGAAAGAATTATTTTCCATACTGTATAGAGACATTCAGAGATACGTTATTTAGACAGATGTAGCAGACGCCGAAACATGGGCCCACTGTGCCACCTAATTGGTTTGTTGTAGGGCCACTCCCAAGGGCATTGTCTAAGCAGCTTTCCTGGTTTTCAGCCTCCAACTCTTGTATGGAGATGTCTGTACTGCAGGGAGACTTCCAGGTTGGTACCTCTTGTAGTGGTCCCAGGATAGGTGGCAGCTGACCAGGGACCAGAAAGACACCAGTGTAAAGTACCAAAGGGACAGACAAAGCATGCTAAAGTATAGTACAAAGAGTCAGTAATGGGTATCAGGCAGATCTGTAAGAGCAGACTGGTATGGAGTTGAGACAAGTCAAGTTTGGCTATAGGTATCAGTCAGATTGGGATGAGGAGACAGATGCAAAATCAGGAACAAAGCCAAATGTCAATATACCATAAAACAGTAAGGCTAGGTTCATATCTGCATTGAAGATTCTTGCAAGGAGGACTTTTCTCTTAGACGCTTTCAATATAAAACCGGCAGAAACCTGGCAGACCCCAATATAGTCTATAGTCTTTTTAAGGCTCTCGGTCGTTTGGGTCCCCTTGCAGACCTGAACGATGGAGACCCAAACTCTAGTGTGATCCTGGCATAAATATGCAAGACAAGCCAGCAATAACTCTTGCAGGAACTAACAAAGCTAGGGTCCTTTAACTGCTTAGGTGCCATGTTGAGGGCAGAGCAGATATAAATAGACATGGACTGTGATGGGATTGGCTTAGAAAGGCTCTCAGGTGTACCCATTACTCCTTCAAGTTGCAGGCAGGAAGGACACATTTACCCATATGGTGCATCAGCACAGGGTCGGACTGGGGTGCCTAGGGCCCACCAGTGGGATTGATTCTAGGGGCCCACCCTACTGCCATATGAAATATCGCCCATCCAGTTTTTGGCATCATGCACATTTAACGTGCATTTTCACGCACAATACAGTGTGCAAAACAGAACTGTATTGTCCTTTGTACTACATCAAAGTGAGTTTTCTCTTAATCAATGCAAATATCACTTTTAGCTGAGCCTTAGTTTACTGTCTTTGAATAGAAAAATGTATTTTATTTTATATATGGGTATGCATGGTGCATATCTGAGATCTGTGTGATGCAGATCTTAAATACATTCAGGCATGAGACCGAGCACACAAACTATATTACGTTCTACACACATACACGGAAAAATAAATAATATAAAATTAAACATTAACTTATCCTACATCACAGACCTTAACTTCTCCTCCATCACAGATAGAGTTCAACAAACATTACAGACACAATAGTGCAGATAGCTGGCCTGTTTTGCCAGGCAAAGTGACAAACATCAAAGTAGAAAACTGATGGACCCCATTACAGTCAAAGGGGTTCATCAACATCGGTCATATGATGGCCCTTTCCCTGTCAGGATTTCCATTTTCTTTTTCTATAAACGTAGTTTTAATGTATCAGACACACGATACAAATAACTAACCTTAAATAGAGCAGTAATAATATAATAAGACACACAAAAAAAACCATTTTACACAACCAGGTTACAGCAGCAGTTTCTGAAGAACAGAAGATGAGTTTGCAAATCGATCAACAATGTCATCATAATCTAAAGACCTGGAAACCCCCCCCCCAATGTTCATTAAAATGAGATTTGGGGGGGGGGGGGGCTAGCGCGCGACATGGACGGTCGCATGTGAGCGGAGCTCCGGCTAGAGCCGCTCATCCATCCTGAAATCCATCCTTGCTTACCGGTGCCCGGGTTCGCTGTCCGCTGGAACGCACTTCTGAGGCCCTCCTCCTGGTTCCAGAGCTCCCGTTCTGCCGGTGTCCTTCTCCGTTGGGTAGTAGTCGGTGATCGCTACACGTGGCCGGCGGCCATACACTCCCACCGCCGCTGCCGGAGCCGCTCTGTCCCGCGCTGCTGTGGCCTGGAGCTGGGGTGGAGCTGCTGTTCTGGGGCTGCGCTCGTGGGCCGGCCTGGGCTGTGCAGGCACCGCTGGGGCCGCTGGTCCTGCTGGCACCCGGACGGCGGTCTCCCCTCTCTCCACGTGGCGGGCGGCCATTTTAACCCTGACCGGTTTGGCCATCTGCTGATGAGGGGGCGCTGAGTCTGGCGTTCCTGGCGAGCTGAGCCTATCTCTGACGGTTCCCTCTATCCCTGCCTGGAAGTTTGGGAGCCGGCATTCCTCTCTCCTCCTTGCTGCTGGGCACGATAGGACCATCCCTTGGCTCCTCTGGGCAGTAGTGCAAGGCAATATCTGTGGCAGCCATCAACTGTCTCTGACCCATTGAAGGTGTGTGCCTCTGTACGATTTATCGTCCTGCTGACTGCTTCTCTGGAAGGCTTTACTTATAATCCAGTGACGGTTGCTGTATGTGCTATTGGACTGTTGAGTTACCATCTGTCCTCCTCTAGTTCCTCCTGGCAATCTATCTACTCCATCACTTCGCTACTGGCCTTCTTGGAGGCCTTACTTATAATCCAGTGACTGTTGCTATCGGCACTATTGGATCGCTGAGTTGCCATCCGTTCCCTCTTAGTTCCTCCTGGCAATCTATTTATTTCATTACTCTGCTGACGGCTCTCTCTTGGAGACATCGCTTATAATCCAGAGTCTGTTGCCATCGATACTATTGGACTGTTGAGTTACTGTCTGTCCTCGGCTGGCTTATTGGCCCTTGTGGCCTGACATAGAGGCTCCTACTGTGCAACTGCTATTAGCCAGAGACCTTGTCTATAATCCTCTGGGGCCGGCCAGGTCTTGCTACAATCACACCTCCTCCTCTGCCAACATATCCACCCGTACGGAACGCAGGAAGAGCGGCCGCCGACTCTCTAAAATGAGTCGCCCGCAATCAACCTCTGTCTCTGATCGCCTGAGGGGGTTCTCCAGGGCAGCATCCTCTTCTACATCACCATCGCTTGAGGCAGCCTCTCCTGCCCTTCCAGAGGAGGACCCCGAGCCCACTTTAAAGCAAGTTACTGGACAGCTACTGGAGGCGATCCATGCCGGCACTTCCTCGCTGACCGGGAAAATTGAGGAGGTAAAAATCGACCTGGGCCTGCTCCGTCAGGACTTTCAGACCTTGCGAGGCAGGGTGTGTGAGGTGGAGGATCGGGTCTCTCAGGTAGAGGACACTGTTAACCCACTTCCTGCCAAACTCCAGGAGCTGGAGAGAGCTGCAAGTTTGTGGACCCAGCGTGCGGATGACTTGGAGAATAGATTGCGACGAAACAACCTCCGTATCCTGGGCCTGCCGGAGCGGGCGGAGGGTGAAGATCCTCGGGCCTTTGTGGAGGGGTGGCTGAAAAATGTCCTGCCGGAGGCTCACTTCTCACCAATATTTGCAGTGGAACGGGCCCATAGGGTTCCGGCTAAACCGCCGCCTCAGGGCGCACCTCCTCGACCCTTGTTGGCCCGTCTGATTAACAGCACGGATCGGGATACGGCGTTGCGGGCTGCGCGCCAGGCCGGCGAGCTTAAGTACAACGGAGCAGCAGTGGCCATGTTTCCAGATTTCTCGGCGGCTCTCCAGAAGACCCGAGCATCCTTCGTGGCCGTTAAGAGGCGGTTGAGAGAAAAGGCTATACAATACTCCATGATTTACCCAGCACGTCTTCGGGTCGTCCATGACGGCAGGTCCCTTTTCTTTACTTCACCGAGGGATGTGGAGGACTGGCTATCTCTTCTTCCTCGATCTCCGAGACGATGATCCTGACGGCGTGTGGTGAGAGGTCCGATCGGACCATACATAAGGACTTATGTATTACGGGATGCTCTTGTTTATTGCATAAGTAGTTTTATGAAAAGTGCGGTTCTGTTATTATAGTATCCTGTACTCTTATAGTTACCTGGGCTGGCGACCCCCGGGGCGCCGGTGTATCTCATTTACTCATGTGAACCTGGCTCTGTTGAATAGTATATCTCCTAGCCTAGTGATTATCCATACCTTTAAGACAGTGCCCCGTATACCAACCACTGTGGGTGCACTTCTTCCCCCGTTAATTGTAGCCACAGTTAATTTAACAAATATTGTTTGTTTATGCCAGTAGTATGTCTCACACCCTTTAGGGGTGTAATGGTTCATTTCGTTTGTATATGGTTCTTAGGTTGCTGCACACCACTTTGTGTTTCACTCAGCCACGTGCTACACACTCATAGGCGGGTCACTTTTGGGGTCCTGAATTGCCATGATTACATTACACTCTTAGACGACCATGGCGTCCTTTAGTGTACTATCTTGGAATGTGAGGGGCCTGGGTAGCCCACGAAAGAGGTCGTTGGTTTTCTCTCAGATTAGGAGGGCTGACCCACACCTCATATGCCTTCAGGAAACTCATTTGGTTCCAGATAATTCCAGGCGACTTCAGAAGCCATGGGTTCAGTGGGCGGCTCACTCTACACACACTTCCTATTCCAGGGGGGTGTCCATCTTGGTGCATCGTAGACTCAGGTGGGAGCCAGGCCTCATTGTAAGGGACCCCGAGGGACGATACGTTTTTGTCCAGGCCTGGGTTGACTCTGTCCTGTATGTTATCCTGGGTGTGTACTTGCCACCGGCGTCTGATCTTGCTGTGCTCCAGCAGGCTGCGCAGTTTGCGACCCGATTCCCTGGGGCTATTGCATTATGTTTGGGTGACTTTAACAAAGTTATGGATATTGCATTGGATCGGTTCTCCGCGGAGCCAGGTTCCCCCTCTCTGCCTCGCCCTACTACAATGGCCGGAGTGATCCGTGAATTGGGGTGGTTGGATTTGTGGCGGGTCCGGTTTCCGGAGGCCCGCACCTTTTCCTGTCACTCTGCCAACAGACATACTCTGTCCAGGATTGACCATGCTTTTGGAAATACTAAAGCATATTCTTTGTTGCAGACCATATCCTATGTACCCAGGGCAGTGTCTGATCATTCCCCGTTGTTGGTCCAATTAAATAGTAGTACGGCTGCTAAGCCACGACAGGGTTGGCGAATCCACCCATTTTGGTTGAAACTATTTGTACCACATGATCGAATACCTGATCAACTTCAGACGTTTTTGACCATTAATTCCCCAAACACTTCTCCGCTCCTCTTATGGGAAACTATGAAGGCATATCTTAGGGGTTGTATTAAGTCCTCCATTTCCTTTGTAAAGAGGGAATCCTCGCTGTTGGAGACCACCTTGGCGACCCAGTGTGCCTCGCTCGAAGCCGCATACGTGGCTAATCCAACTGATGAGGCTAGGTCTCAATGGTTGCAGACAGGTAGACAATATCTGCATATACTGCATGACAAGGCACGTAGGTCTCTGTTTTTTAGCAAACAGAAGTTTTACGAACTCGGCAACCAGTCGAGCAGCTTTCTAGCTCAACTAATACATCAAAACACAGCCTCACCTGCCATACTACGAGTGCATTCAGAGACGGGGGAGGTACTGTCCAATAGCTTGGCCATTAGTGACAGATTTTATAGGTATTACAGTGAGTTATACCTCTCCAAGCTTAGAGTCACTGACGGAGAGCTTGCCACCTATTTGGGCTTGATCCCCCTTCCTACATTGTCAGAAGACCAACGTGAATTTTTAGATTCCCCTTTTACGCTAGAGGAGCTATCGGGTGCCCTGGCAGATATGGCAAGGGGCAAATCGCCGGGTCCGGACGGCATCCCGGTGGAGGTTTATGCCCAGTATGGGGGCCTGCTTCTCCCGGTGTTGCTTGACTGTTATAACGCTGCCTTTGTGGGTCCCAGTCTCCCGGAGTCCTTTTATGACGCCACCATTATCCTGTTACTTAAGCCTGACAAGGATCCGCTGGACTGTGGCTCATATAGGCCTATATCACTGCTTAATATAGATTATAAACTCCTTACTAAAATGTTGGCGAAAAGGCTAAATTCTGTTGTTCTCGACCTTGTCCATCCGGATCAGACAGGCTTTATGCCTGGAAAATCCACATCGGATAATCTTAGAAGGGCTCAGGTGATAACTCAGATTGGGGCATCATCCTCACATGACTGGGCGATGGCTTCTTTAGATGCAACAAAGGCGTTCGACTCTGTCGAGTGGCCTTTTCTATTGCAGGTGTTGCGAGGATACGGATTTGGAGAGGGGTTTGTTACCTGGATTTCCCTTCTATACTGTTCCCCTAGAGCGGCACTGTCCATTAATGGCGCGTTGTCTTCCTACTTTCCTTTGGGTAGGGGTACAAGACAAGGATGTCCATTGTCACCGCTACTGTTTGCTCTGGCGGTGGAACCCTTGGCAATACTGCTTCGGAATGACCCCATATATAAAGGCATAGTGATAGGCACCCGGGAGGAGAGAACAGCACTATATGCCGATGACTTACTCCTGTTTATGAGCGACCCCTCCCGGTCTCTGCCCAGAGCCATGGCTATAATTGATGAATTTGGTAATTATTCTGGCCTACGGACCAATTGGACTAAGTCCTCATACATGCATATTGGCCGTGCGTCAAGTGTAGCTGAGGGGAATGTGGTATGTGGATTGACTACAGTCTCAACCTGCAAATATCTGGGCATCTTTATATCTAGGGACCATAGGTGTTTTTTGGAACAGAACATCTTTCCGCTCATCTCGCACTTTAGGGTTAAGTTTAATCTTTGGGCTACACTGCCTTTGTCGGTGGCTGGTAGAATCAACCTAGTTAAAATGATAGTACTACCCAAATGTCTATATGCTATAAGCCATTCTGCTGTGTCCGTGCCCCTTAGATTTTTTAAACAAATGGACTCCCTCATTATCTCCTTTATATGGGGAAACTCTAGATCTAAGCTTAGGTTGTCATCTCTACAACGACCAAAGCAGCTCGGGGGCACATCACTCCCTGATCTGTTTCTTTACTACCTGGCAGGACAGCTCCGTTTTATTAGGAAGTGGCTCTCATCTGATCCCCTACCGAGGTCCGAGGCACATCTGGCTCACCACCTGGGTCTGCATAATCTGTGGCCGGTGTTGGAACACCCGGCCTTGTTTAGGGGGAAATTGTTGCCCATCCATGCCCTGGCGGGACAGGTCTGGCGTCAGGCGAAAAAGGTGTCTACTTATTCTGATATACCTGCGGAGACCCCGCTTTGGCACAACCCTGGTCTGCCGACGTTATTTGCCCTGCCTGGCGCCCGGGCCTGGTCGCAGTATGGCGTGTCCTCTCTTAGTGACCTGTACATACAAGGGGTTTTTAAAACGTTTGACTCGCTAAGCTCCTCCTATGGCATCCCTAGAACGCAGTTCTTTAGATATCTACAGATTAGACATGCACTTTCTTCTCAGTTCCCGGATCGATTGGACAATATATCTGAGTATCCGCTTATCGGCATACTTCGCTCACAGGGCCCTGGGGGTTTGATATCTACTTTATATGCACATCTGATACAGGCCAAGGTGTCCACTTTGGACGCCCCGGCCTTGACGCGATGGAGCATAAATATCCCAACTCTCACAGATGAGATGTTTCAAGATATCCTTGAATCTCCTCAACATGTGTCACCTTCAGCTAACAACAAACTGATTCAAACGTATATTCTACACCAATGTTACTTGACACCTTCCCGTCTATACAAAATGGGACGTCTGCCCAACCCCGGATGCCTTAGGTGTCTTTGTCCACAGGCAGACTTTTGGCATATGATTTGGGAATGTCCGATCATACAATGTTTTTGGAAAGGGGTCGTGGATCTCCTGGCGGAAGTTCTGGCTAAACCTATACCATTAACCCCAGAGATATGCCTTTTCGGCGTATTAGATGAAGAAATATGGCAACACCATGTTAGAATCCTTTTGAGGGAGTCTTTATTTTATGCTAGGAAAGCTATCGCACTGCGATGGATGGCTCCGAAACCCCCATCAGTATCTCAGTGGAAGAAACTTGTTAATACTGTTCTTCCTTATAACCAGATTGTGTATAAAGGGAGAGGGTGCCCTCAGAAATTCCATAAGGTGTGGGGAACATGGTGCAATTCTCCGGTAACCCAATATACGGCTCCCTCATTGCGCTCTGCCATTAATTTACTCATGCCGTGAGGGGTGCGAGACACCAGGAGTATCCACGACCTCTCATTTTGGAGTGTATCCTTGTTGTTACCCTTGACTTATTGACTGCATGTTTTGTACATGATAACTGATGTATACAGTATTACGCATGTCCTGATTATATTCTTTCTGTACCGAGTCTACGTTATATGGTCCGGATGGGACGAGGACCTGGCGAGGTGGGATGTGGTGCGTTGAGTGAATTTACGTTGAAATTCTCGTTTTTTGGTGCGCAACATGTTATGTATTTGTTTTGATTTCTTTTCCTTTGTCTGATACGCAATTTTCAATAAAACGAGTTTAAAAAAAAAAAAAAAAACCCAAAAGTCCTCCCCCAAAAAAAACCCCCACCCAAATTTAAAAAAATTTTTTTAAAAAAAATTCTCCCCAAAAAAAAAGGCGGCCGGAAGAAGGCCCCCCTTAAAACCCAAAAAAAAATTTATATAAGCAGCAGAAAGCAAGTTGTGAAAAAAAAAAAAAAAAAAGCCGCCGGCGGCGCGGTCTCCCAACCCACCAATTTTCCCCCCCTCTCTCCCCCCCCCCCCCCCCCTACCAACAACACCCCCCAAAAAAAAAACTGCAGAAGGAAAAGGTTTTCTAAAGCAGGGGGGCCCCCCCCTGGCCATTTCGGCCGGGGGGCGGGAAAAAAAAAAAAAAAAAAAAAAAAACAACCCCCCCCCCCCCCCCCCCCCCCCCCCCCCCCCCCCCCCCCCCCCCCCCCCCCCCCCCGGGCCCGGTCCCCGCCCCCCCCCCCCCCCCCCCCCCCCCCCCCCCCCCCCCCCCCCCCCAGCGAGGGGGCCCCCCCGCGGCGGGGGGGGGGGGGGGGGGCGGGGGGGGGGGGGGGGGCCCCGGGGGGGGGGGGGAAGTATTTTTTTTTTTTCACCTTCCCCAGCCTCCTTGCCAAAAACAGGTTATTTTGGACAACCCCTTTAACACTAACAATTTTTCTGTCCATGTACTATCTGTAAAAAAAAAACATCATTCTTGTGCTGTCCATTTTTCACACTTATATTGCTACAGAGGTGGAGCGATGCAGGAGTGATATTTTGCGCCTGCATTGCCCACTCCCCCCCTTGCAGGAGCTTTTTGTAAATGCAAATGAATTACCGGGCAGTGCCTGCTGTGAATGCATGAGACGCCTGTCAATTCATATGAATAGCTTGTCAGCTCCTGCTTCTCCCGACCCCCAATGTGATTGTGTTACTCCTGGTCACATTGATAGGAGTAACAACAATCCCACAGCTAGTCCAGGGACTCTTCTGTAGCTTAGGAGTCCCTTCATTAGCTCATTCTGGGGCACAAACCTTTGAGATGAGACATAATTCTTTCTCATCTCCAGATCTCCTGCACCAGAATAGAAGCCAGTTTCTATTTTACCACAGAAGACAGATGAAAGAAGACAACTGTAGGTGAGTATAATTTTTTTTTATTATGCTGTGTTTTTCTCTTTCAGGTTATGATGATCCATTGGATTATGTCGGATTCGTTGGACTCCATCAATGATCATCATTTTTGTTTTGTTTTTTAATTATTTAATAAAATTGTCAAAGAGGGTTGTCTGGGGGAGTTTTTATTTCAATAAAAAAAATAATTGGAGGGTTAGTGCTAGAATAGTCACCATCTAACACTAAGCCACACCTTAGTAATGGATGCTGTTTAAAAGACAGTCGCCATTACTAAGGGGGTAAGAAAGTAGTTAAAAAAAATCAAGAGACATGAGAGAAATTATTTTTATTGAAATAAAAACTCCCGCAGACAACCCTCTTTGACCATTTTATTAAAAAATTAAACAAAAACGATGATAATCGATGGAGTTCAACGAATCCGACGTAATCCAAGCGATCCATCATAACCTGAAAGATAAAAAAAAAACAAAAGATCCCAGCAGTATGAAAAATTTAAAAAAAACTATAGTGACCTTCAGCTGTCTTCCTTCTTATTTGGTAAATTTAATGAACACTGGCTTCTATTCTGGTGCAGGGGACCTGTAGTTGAGACAGAATCTTGACTCATATGTGAGACAGAATTCTGTCTCATCCTAAAGGTAGGTGTGCCACAATGAGCTAGTGAAGGGACTCCTAAGTTACATAAGAGTCCCTGCACTAACTATGTGACCTGAGTTACTCCTGCTCACATTTAAAGTAAGCTATTGAAGTGAAATACTATCAATGTGCCTGGGAGTAAACCAATCACAATGAAGTGTAATAATATTGATCCAGAGTGGTGGCAGCTGACAAGCTAAATGCTTTCTTAGTACCTTGGAAATCAGGGTAGTACAAGGGTACCACCCAGCCCCCCAAGATACCGACCCACCCCAACCCCGAAAAAAATTTTTAACCCCCTTAATTTTGGGGGGGGGGGGGGGGGGGGGCCGCCCCCCGGGGGGGGGGGGGGGGGGGGGGCCCCCCCCCCCCCCCCCGCCCGCGCGCCCCCCCCCCGCCGCACCATCATCATTATTTTTTATAATATCCACAACACCCACAAAAAAAAAAAAAAAAAAAAAAAATAAAAAAAAAAAAAAAAAAACCCCCCCTGAATCACTGTCTATGCTTCCAGACCAACCATCTGTGCAGTTGTCTCAGGTCTGCACAAGGGCATATGTTCTGGTAGATACCACAGTTTTCACGTTAAGCCTACTGTAGATAGAAGAATGCTTAATGATGTCATTTCATTCACTGCAGAGAGGAAACAGAATTGGGTGCTATATTATCTTTTTATATCAGTAGGACAGCCTAGTTGGGGCTTTTAAGTGGTTTTCTAAGGCTGAGTAATTGATGACCTATGAAATCATCAATTAAAAATTGGAAAGGTATCCGCACCTGTTCACGTGATGTGTGTGCTGCAGCCTCTTCAGTACTTACCAAGCACAGCTCCATAGTGACTGTGCTTGGTATCACAGCTTAGCCTATTCACTTTAATGGGACTGAGCTGTGATCAGGCCAATGTGATCAATGAACATAATGTCACATGTCCTGTGAAGCAGAAGCAGCACTCAGAAAGAGCCACTGCCTCTTTAACCAGCTGAACCACAGGGGGACAAGGTGTCAGACCCCCAACAGATCTCCAATTGATGACATTTCTAAGGATAGGTCAGCAATTAAAAAAAAAAAGGAAAGCCCTGGAAAACCCCTTTAAGCTAAGCCCCACATGGCGTCCTGCAGCAAAAGAGCTCTGCTGGAAAAACCACGACAGCAACGCATTGCAGTTCTTCCTGCAGCGCTTTTGATAGAAAGTTCACAGAGGTTTCCTCTGCAGACTTTCTGCTTCGATTATACCTATAGGGAAACTGCCAGCATTTCCGTAGGTATAATTAACATGCAGCGATTTCCAAAACCACAACGATTTTGGAAATCGCCGCATGTCTGCAACACGTATATTAACGCAAAGTGGGGATAGGAATTACTAGAATCCCATCCACTTTGCTGTGACTGTAAAACGCCACTTTTTTTTCCACGGCGTTTACGCCGCAGGTGAACCACGGCGTTTGCACCACGTGGGGCCCCAGCCTTAAGGACAGAGAAGTGCCCCAACTATGGCTCTTGAAATGTGGTGACACAAGTCCCCACTGACCTACACTTCCTGAACCTGAATTCCTTACATGCTCCAGGATTAAGAGGCCAGAGTCACCGAACTACTACTACTGTATCCATAGGACAGACGATAATGAATCCAGGTTCCCGGTCCTGAAGAATGGGGTTGTTTTTCTCACCACAGTGAATTTAGTCTGACTGAATCCAGGGTGAATGTAACCGTGCCCTGCTGGATAGGATGCATCCATGCCCTCTTTTACTTTAATGGGAGTGCCTGAGATAGCCGAAGTACTGTCTTTACTATCTCAGGCACTTCCATTGAAGTTAATAGGTGCACGGTCACCTCCCGTCCAGCTGGGCACAGCTACATTCAGCCTGGATTCAGTTAGAAGAAAAACACCCCGATTCTGAGGGCTCGATCCTATGGATAACAGATAACTATTCTTCATGGCATATTCCCTTTAAAAAGGTTATCCACCTTCTAATATTCTAGGTTACACTCACACGACAGAGCCCAGCACAGTGTACACCCTAAGAAAATCTGTTTTCAAGGATCCCTCATTGACATGAGTCTATTGAGGGATCCATAAAATCACCAAAAATAGCCGGTTCTATTTCTTTCTTGGATCATTCACACAGACGGTTAAAACAATGGTCGTGCGAATAGATCCACTAAAATCTATCGGACCGTGTGCTGCTAATACAACAGCCAGCACACGGCCTTGGAATCCTGTTGTGTGAATGAGCCCTTAGATCTGTGGAAGTCTGACAACCTGGATCCCTGCAGATCAGCTGCACCAGGACAGCGTGACTCCCAGTAATGATTACATACCAGGAGCTACGCTGCTCACTCACTGTAGCTGTAGTGTAGCTGTGGCTTCTGGTACTGTAGTTCTGCCTCATAGACTTCAATGGGACAGTGCTGCAGTACCTAAAGCCACCACTACACTTTATACGGCTAGTGAGCAGCGTGGCTACTGGTATGGTAACATTACTGAGAGCCATGCTATTCCACTGCAGCTGATCTTCAGGGGGTCCTGCGTGTTGGAACCCTGCAGGTGGTATAACAATATTAGAATGTGGATAAACCCTTTAAAGGGGTTGTCCAGGCAAAAATGTATTTTTTAGAGTGGGAGAGGTGAAAAAAAAAAAAAAAAAAAACCACATTCACCTGTCCCCGATGCTCGTGTGTTCCCCAGTCCTGCAGCTCTGTTGGCGCATGTCCCCACCACACATGACTGCTAAGGCCAATCCGCAGCCACGGCGAAGGGACGTCACTATCTGTGACGTCCCTGGGTCCCTTCTGTAGGCCGCTGATTGACCTAAGTAGTCACGTGACGGCCTCAGCGGAAGGGAGCTGGGACATCATAGCCAGAAGACAGCCAAGTAGCAGGACCGGACTGCACTGGGAGGACACTGCAGCATCGGGGACAGGTGAGTATTTTTTTGTTGTTTTTCACCTCCCCTGGCATAAATAAATAAAAAAATTAACAACATATTGACAAAATTATATTGTATTGGGGGTTGGTTAAAAAGGTTATATCTGCCATATAGATAAATAAGCTGTGTTAAATCAGCCCCATAGTATATTCACTGTATGAATAGGATGCATGACATTAAATAGGATGCATGACATTTTTTTTTTTTAACATCATGCATCCTATTTGTACAGTGTAAATACTATTTATTTATTTTTCTTACTTATATAGCGCCATCATATTCTGCAGCGCTTTACAGACATTGACAGTCACTGTCCCATATAGGGCTCACAATCTACATATGACTGTCAATGTCTGTAAAGCGCTGCGGAATATGATGGCACTATATAAGTAAGCATAATAAATAAATAAATAAATGGAGCTGATATAACACAGCTTGTGTGCTAAAAAAAAAGTGATGTACAAGCCATTAAAAAAGTAACAATTATTTTGCGCAAGTGAAATTTTTTTGCAAAAAAAAGAGACTTTTTGAGTTTTTTACCACTTTTCTGGCCCTGGCCCATTTTATCATCAATTACTTCAGTTTTCTAGTGTTAATGATCCCAGAGATCTACATCAGCAAGGAGCTGGTGTGGAGTTCTGTTTAGGTGCACGGACTCCGGAAGACGCGACTAATTTATGTGCGCACCTCATTATAAATTAGGCGCAAAACTCCGGCAGGTGGAAAACATTGTTTTTGATGAATAAGCTGTGACTCCCATCATGTGGATCGCTGTGTCGCCTTGTAACTCCTTCACTCATGTTAGTGAATGGAGTCGCATTGCAACCTGAGGGTCCCAACGTGACTCCATTCACTAATGTGTGAAAGAGTCCCAAGGCGACACGGCGATCTTTGGTTGCATGACGGAAGTTGTAGTGTAGCCATAGCCTTATGCTAGGTTCACGTCTGTGGCAAGCTCTATGTCATACAGGTCCGCCATGGGACCCGAATGACAGAGGAGGACTGTTAACATGGCGGTTACACACAGACACCGGCAGACCCCATTGACTATAATGAGATCCGCCGGTGTCCGCCATATTCAAACTGAAAGTGACAGACAGAAAAGTCCTCAGTGGTTTCTGCAACTTAGGTATTGTCATGCTGGAGCCCTAGAGCAGGCACCAGCATAACAATACAGTGGGATATTTGTTTTGAGGGTGGGGGGGACTACAACTCTCAACAGATCCAGAGCATCTGGAGCTGCTGGGGGTTGTAGTTCTCAGAGGGGTCAGTGAAGCTGAAAGATTTGGGGGCAAAATAGGGGGGAAAGTTGTTTTGTGTGTGTGGTAACTAGTACTTACCTTCACACTGTTGTTCTGGGCTCCTCTGCTGAATCCCGCCGCCGCGCACAGCGTTATGACGTAATTGATGCGTGCAGCAATGCGCTGCAATTTGATTGGCTCCAGCAGCTGTCAATCAGGATGCAGGCTTCAGGAGGCGGGCCCATGACAAGGTAGGGACAGTCTCCTGCCGCTGCGCTCCGCCGGCAGCGGCCATCTTTATGGTAGTAAAGTCCGGCCCCTGACCATTACTAATCCACATTTTGTCAATGTAATTGCATTGGTCAGGGGCCTGATAGGGACCATCCAGATCGGGCCCCTGACCAGTGCATTTACATTGGTAAAATGTGGACTAATAGTCGGGGCTTGGGGCCCACCGGGGATTCACCGATTCCCCGGTGGGCCAGTCCGACCCTGCATCAGCAGCATGGAGAGGCAAGAACAGCACAGTGCGAAGCAGAGTCAACCTGGTGGCTTTGTTTGCTGGGAGAGATAGTATACCAGTGGGTACAGACTGCTGGCCTTACAACAGAGATATTGGACACCTTCACATTACACCTACAGGAGTTTTTATATTTAATTCCAAATCCATAGGCATTGATATTAAGTTGTTCCACCCTTTGCAGCTAAAATAGCTTCCCTGTTCTGGGAACACTTTGTACAAGAATTTGGATTGTGCCTGTGTGAATTTTTGTCCATTCATCCAGATGTGCATTTGTGAGGTCAGTCACTGATGATCTGGTTTACAATCTCTAGTCTAGTTCTGGTTTGCAATCTCTGTTCTAGGGGTTTAGGTCAGAGCTCTGTGTGGGCCAGTCAAGTTCTTCTACACCAACCTCACCCAACCATAACCTTATTGACTTTGCTTGGTGCACTGGTACACAAAAGTGCCTTGCAAAGACTGTTCCCACAAAGGTAGACATATACAGTTCTCCAAAATGCTTTCATATACTGAAGCATTAAGATTTATCTTCATTGGAAGTAATGAGCAGAGGCCAACCCCTGAAAAGCAAACCTTCTCCAAACTATACAGTTGGAACAATGCAGGCAGCAGGTAATATTCTCCTGGCATGCTTCCATTGTGGTAGCAGGCAACAGACATTACCATATGCCCTAGGCTTAGTGGACTGGAACAACCCAAATTTTTCAACAGTTTCACTTCAAAACTTTTGTGATTCTTTAAAAGGAAGGAGTATCACATGATCTGCAGGACCAGGCAGTCTTCCCCATAATGCACTGCAGGCAGTCCAGTCCCTCAGCAAATCATTAGGGCTGTGGGGTCACTGATGTTTCATAGCCACAACCAGAACAATACAACCAGATATTTTGTGCAGATAGAGACAAGAAAGAGGAGAGCCTCAGAGCTCAGCCAGCACATAGAGTGAGAAATCAATGCATAAATACAGATACATAGTACTGTGTAAGGAGCAGAGAATATTTAGATGTAAGTACTAGATAGATAGATTTTTAGGGAGAAATGTATCTATCTGGTAATTATGGCTTATAGTAATTACAGCCAATGGGTCACAGCTAGCACACTGACCCACTTATTTCTATGACCCCATAGACCTGACTGTGTATTATCGTAGGACTGTCCATTGGGCCATGAGCCCGGGGCTCACTGAGAGTATTGAATGGGGTCGTAGAGGCACAGATGTCATCCATGTGCCTCTTCGATTTCCACTGTGTGAATGTCCCCTTATATTGATTTTGTGAACTAAGCTCCAATATAGCGCTGTGTACTGAAACAAAGTGAACATCTCTGTATATAATTCATGCAAAGCTTCTCTGTATTGTATTCGATCAATAATACTACATTTTCAGGTTGTGCAGTAGGTGATTTATTTCTTGATAGATCATTTCTGAGGGTAATGTAAAGCTAGAACATTCTGTTGTTATATGACCTTATAATACAGCAATTATACTTTAGATTTGTTTGAGAGGGCTCCTAGTGTTCCTAACCATCCTTCCTCATTTCCTCTTTCATTGTATTTGTAATGAATGTGTGGCATTAGAGGCTTCTAGATCTATATCAGATGTATAACTCGAAACCCCAGTGCAAAATCTGTAACAGCCCACCACCACTTATCATGTGCTATTTATAGTTATAGTAATCTCTTGCATTGTGGTAGGGGATCCTATAGTGCACCCTAGGCACCACAGACCTCCGCATCCCTACATCTGATCATATATTGTTTGTCAAGCAATTTCATTTGACAAACATAGCCATAGTCATATTTGTCATTTGGCACTTTGCATTATAATAATAAGGTCAGATTATTATTTTTTTTTTCTTTTTTAAATAGGAATGAAGGAAAAAAAAATTATCTTGGCTCATGTGAATACATGAAGCTTTAATATATACTGTATCTTAACCACGTCATGACCAGGCCATTTACCTGGTTCATATAACACGTTTTAAATTTTTTGATACATGTGACTCTGAAGCCGTATTTTTTTTTAAGTTTGTGTTATTCAAATAATTTTGGGCTTTACTTTAATTTTTGCATGTTTTTTTTTAATATTCCGACAAATGTAGAAAAAAAGGGGTGTGTGTTGATTTTAAAAATTTTTTTCTGTATTATTCAAATAGAACAAAGTATTACAATTTTTTAAAAATCTTTTTCCCTTTCTGTTACAGGTGCAAGACTAGAACCTATGATGTGATCTTGGCAATGGCTTTCTTTTTTATGTTTTAATTTAATTTTTTTTTTTTACACATTGTGCCCCCCATACATAATAATAATATACTTGTTGGGGACATACCATTATTTATTTTGCTGATTTCCCCTGTAACTGGTACGTTAGGGGGCGTTCACACTACCGTTGGTGACTGTCAGTAATGTCCATTGCTATTGTCCGTTACAAGATTTTAGCATCAGACACTAGCTGAACCGTCAGAAATCCGTTAAAATTTCCATTCATTTCAATGGGTTTTTATATTGTGTCCGTTTGTGTTCATTTACACCAAATCCGTCAGAAGTCCATTATTTTTTTGTGGACAAAAAAATCCTACATGCAGGCCTTTTTGTCCGTTTGAAAAAAACGGATTCTTGACGGACAGCAAGTGTCCGTTATTTTTTTAACATTGAAGTCTATGGGTAACGGACTTATAACGGACATAACTGATAGCCATCCGTTTTTTTTCCTGCGCATGCTCAGAAAGCAGAAAAAAAAACGGACAGTGTTAAAAAAACAGACATTAATTGGATCAGTTAAAAAAACGGACACATTAACATCAGTTAGTGTCCGTTAATGTCTGTTATGATAGGTGTCCATTTTTTTTTTTCCCTCTTTTTTAACGGACACTATCAGAACGGACATCAACGGTAGTGTGAACTCTGCCTTAGCCCTAGTTATATGAGGAACACAGTCTCCTAGTATACAATGCAGGGTTGATCTACAACCCAGCAGCTCCTGTAGTTACTGGCTCCCATGACCACCTTGCTGGGAGGAAGCGGCATCATGGCGGCTTCTATAACTGTATATACAATGCTCATTGACTACTGTGTATACAGTGATCGGGGAGGGAATGATAGTAATAAACCATCCCTGCCTTCTCTCTGGGATGTCCAGATGCTAACATCCAGCTCCCCGCTCCTGCAGCTGCTAACACTCTAAGTAATACAGTGTTATGGTCGGCAAGCAGTTAATAAGGGAAAGAGCCATCTTCCTGATATATCAGCAGCCTGTCTTTTCCCTTTGCCTGCCTGTCTTTCACTAGGTTCACACTAGCATTCGGGTTTCTGTCCTTCAGGTCTATATGGGAACCCGAAAGATGGAAACCTTGTCTGCTTAAAAAGCACATACACGCGGAAACTCATGGACCCCATAGACTATAATGTGGCCCACGGGGTTTCTGCCGGTTTCCAACGAAAAGGGCAGAGAGAAATTTCCTCCTTGCAGGACTTTTCTCTCTCTGCCGATTTTAAGCAGAATGTGGGACGGAGTCTTGTACGGAGACTGGAACACTAGTGTGAACCTAGCATTAGGTGCCTGTTCAGTCAACAACAAAGTCAGTCTAGTATGAAAAAGTATAATACTAATATTATACTATAATACTAAACAAGGAAAATATGCTGGAGTAGAAAACAGGAAGGTCAGCAGCATGACGAAATATCTTATTGGCTCAGAACATATCGCACACCTCTAACATTACACCAGGAAAAGCCAGCCCAAAGCGATAGAAAGTACTTTTGAAGAAAATAGCAGAAAGGATGAGAAAGAGTCAAATATGCAATCTACACATGTTTCTGGCTTAGCGAAAGTGACAGTAATTATTATTTTTTCATTCGGAGTAGTAGGTGTGCTAAGGGGGGTCCGTCAGGAGGATTGGGACATTAAACCACCCACAGGTCCTTTAGTGTCCCAAATCTCCCCGTTATAACGCAATCCGTGGCAACATTAAAAATAAAAAAGCTTTACACTCACCTATCATTGCCTTAAAAATTAAAATGCATCCCAAAACACAGGTATAAATTGATATATTGAACTTAGGCTATATTCATATCTGTGCCGAAGTCTCCATTGGAGACTCCCACGCAGTGTCCGCCTGAAAATTGGCAAAGGAAAAAGCTCTGCACGGAGGACTTTTTTTGCTCTGTTGGTTTTAGTTTTAAAATGACGGACACCTGATGGACCCCATTATAGTCAATGGGGACTGTTGGACTCTGCGCGTAACTGCTTTTTTTTGCAGTCCTTCTTTCCACTGTGCTTGTCCTCCAGCGGTCTTGAAGAACAGTTAGGGAACACTAGTGTGAATCTTGCTTAAAAGTGCAAAAGGTGAAGCTCAAGCAGAGTCCTGTGAACAGAGCCGGTAGGATTCCTTATTATAAAGTCATATAGCCTTCAAGCACTGCTGTACAGGCTCCATTGGACTATTTATTAGCAATTCTCTGTTCATATTTAAAGGGACTGTTTTGCCAACAAATCTGTTTTTATTTTCTGATTGAAGATTTTTTATTCTATATTCTGTATTACAGGGGCTCCCATCTTGCCTGAGCTTCTCCTCTGCTCGGCAATTTAGTGATATGCTTTACAGTAGTAGTGGTTATAGGCAGTAATAGAAAGGAGCTGACACACTGAGGTCTATGGGAGAGGTTTCTAGACATGTGCAGGGAGGAGGAGTAGATAAGCTGAGACATTACCTATTGTCGGGAGTGGACACAATGATAGATCAGTGGCATTATCTATAGAGGTGTGATCCTCTATTGTAATCCTGTTTGTGATATAAATGAGGTGACTGCTACAAAGAAAGCCCCTACAGAATTGCAAAGGGTTAGTCTATTATTAGGCTTAGTGGTCCATATGAAAACTGCAGGACAAAGATAGATAAATAAAGATAGATAAAATATTGACATGGAACATCTAAAAAAAATAATCAAAAATCCTTAAAAATATGTTTAACATCACAAACTGATTTAAAAAATAAGTCATTTTCTGTTTACACATACCCTTTAGGCATGCCCTATTTTTTTTCTTTATCATCCATGCCATACCATTGATAAAATTTCCTTATCCATCCAGGTACAGTGGAGGCTTTATTCACTTCTATAACAGCTCTATTATGGCTCTATACAAAACAAAGCACAATTCGGATGCGTGCACGAGTCCTTGTCCTCTGTACAACCCCATGTATAAACAAAGTCCTAGATTGAAGTCTCTAACTTAACAGAATGAGAATGACCTGCTATAGGATGGACTTAGATTTTCCACACCGAACATTCTTTCTGTAGTTTTTTTTTCATCTTGACAATCATCAATATCAACATGAGGGTGACCTTCATCTAGTAGTCAAACACATTCAAGAGCAATCCTACCTTCGGGTCTCTGCAGTTTTCTTGGTGGAGTGATTGGAACGACCTTTTAATGCTTTATATGTCTTCTAGCAATTATAGGGTTGCAACCACCTCATAAAAGTTTCAGGAGTAATGCTGTTGATTTAGAGAACATCTCACTGGTTGGAATCCTCAAATGCACATAGCTATACATGTCATACAGGAGGGTCATGTCCTATTGATTACTTTATATATATTTTCAGTTATCCTTGTGTGTAACTCAAGTACACTCATCATGACGTACTATACAAAAACTGTATCCAGTAGAACCTCATTGTGACATTGCTCCATCACAGGGATGCCACAGTTACGTCTATCTAAATTGGAAATATTAATGTATATTATGTGAATTATATAGAAAGTTTTATTAGGCTTATATTGATATGACCATAATATACTTGAACAGATGTCTTGAGCTGAGGTTTCTTAACACTTTGTAAAAGGCCAGTTGTCTTATGAAGAATATCCATCAAAAATCTTACACTTTTTTTTTTTGTGAGGGTTGTGTCCGTCATATAGTTTTCATTATGTCCTTTTAAAGGGGGTCTGTCACCAGAACCCAGCATATCAACCCACCCTACAGATAGATAGGTTAGGGTCACCTGAATCAATTGGTGTTTTCCACAGGTGAATTTTTTTCTCTGTTGCTCCACAGCTATCTGTGGAGTTGGGGTGATATGGTGACAGACTCCCTTTAATTTCATCTGTTGCTTCTTCTTTCTGTCCTGAGATTGTGTGTGATATTGCAGTTCTGCTGCATTTAACTAAACAGGGCCAAGCTGATATAACCCCAAATTCCAAGCAAAGTACCATAAAGTACAATTATTAGTAATTCAGTAGTCCAATCTACTGTATATATACCATTAATAGTACTAATATATAATATAGTACTAGTGCAAAAAAGAAGGGTTACCAATCTAAATATAATCCATATTACACATAGTTAATGCAATGAATAAGATCAACTAAGTGCTTATCCCGCCTCTCGTGCTTACACCCAAACTTATACCTCTATGTGTGTTTCACATGTGCTTCTTCAGGATCCATGGTAACAATGTGACCAGGTCAAACAGATACCTAAGCCAGTTGGGTCTTAACCAATGAGAGACTCCCAGGAGAAGCTGGACTATCAACAGTGCATGTGTCCTACTTTTGTAAAGCTCATGTGTGCCAACCAGTTGGCCCATGTATGTCCACACACACAAAGGTGCACATCTGGTGTCTGGTGCCAATAAAACTCTGGGAAACTCATATGCTTGCATGCACACATGGAACTGGAACAAAGGCACTATTGTAATAAATATAAATACATACTTGTATCCCATGTAACCCAATGAATTACTCTAAAAACAGTGCATAATAATAACCTGGGTGAAAAAGAACATTCATATAACCTATAAATCTGTATCACTTACTCACATCTAAAAACATTACATATTAACAGACAAGGTCAAGAAATGCAAGATAATTAAATTCCCCAAGTACATGGTGAAAACAATCAAAACAGCCATAAACTAACACAGTACATTATTATAATAGAAGAGCTCTACTTGACAGGTTATAAAACTAAAATATATGTCCAGTCCCTGGACAATCCCTTAGTAACACGAATAATATTAAATGCCTGGACCTTCATTAATCAGCTGTAATTTTCGAGAAAATCCTCCAGAAAGTTTCCAGACCACCTGTACATCTGACCAGGTAATAAATGACTCTCACATTTGAGGTCAGTATGAGTGACTTCAAGCAGCCAGGAGGTTGCATGCTGCTGTGATGTTTTGTTTGTACTGTCTGAACTGTTCACAGGGAGGGGTAAATGTAACATCACAGCTGTGGTCAATGACCTGAAAATAAACAAAATTGTTTTTGCCTCACCATATTCTGAGAACCATATCTTTTATTTATTTAATTATCAACAGACATTTTTTTTTCCATGGTGTCATTTTTAGATACATATCACTTTTTTGGTCTCTCTTTATTTTGTTTTATTGGCGGCAGGATAAAAAAAAAACCTGCAGTTTTGATATTGTTTTACATTATTATTATTTTAACAGCATTCACCATAAAATAACATAATAATTTTATAAATCAGAGAGTTACAGGTGTTTTACTACCAAATATGTGTATTTATTTATCAATTTATTTGTTTTTATTTTTGAATGCATAAAATCAGTTTTTCAAATATTTGTGAAAGGGACTCTATCACCCAGCATATCAACCGAGCCCTGAAGATAGATAGGTTAGGGTCACCTAATTCAAACAGTGATTTTGGTCTTTGGAGCAATAAGGGTGTTTCCACTGCTTGAAAGAACTAAGTGGTTGCTTCAAAGAGTTTACTGTATTTGCATATTGACAAATATGACACTATCTCAGAAATGGCGGCTCCAATTCACAGGGGGAAACTACTGTGTGATTTAGGTGACATTAATCTTTCTATCTGTGGGGTTGCATTAGTATGTTGGGTTCTGGTGATAGAATCCATTTAAACCTTCTTTTCGGGTATCAGTTGTCTACTTTACCACTAGAATGCTTTATTGCTAGTATAATAGAGTGCCATACACATATATTGCAGTGTATTACGCTGTTGCAATATGGTGAAAGGCATTCTATCAGGACTTGTCTCTTGAACTACTGTGATGGCAGCCATGGGGGCCATTGCAAACCATTGGCACCTTACAATTCTGGGGATGATGGAACTGTCTGTTACAATAATAATTAATAATACTATTAATAATTAATATTAATAGGTAATATTATTAAACACTTGGAAAGGTCTTACTGTGTTGTAAATGTAACATTTATAGATGAAAGAGTTTTTCTTAGCCTTTAAAATTGATGTTCTGTCCTTATGTTAGGCCATGAATATTAGCTTGTTGGGGCTATTATTCTCAGCACCTCTACAGATTTTTTAAAGGGGCCAGCTACCCTAATTTTATTTGAGGCTGTGCTTGGTATTATCAGGTATAGGCACTACTAAAAGTATGGAACGGTGCTTGCTACACAATGAAAGAGACAGGGAATGTAGATTGTGAGCCCTATATGGGACAGTGACTGACAATAACTGTAAAGCGCTGCGGAATATGATGGCGCTATACAAGCAAGCATAATAAATAAATAAGAGTCTCTACAAAAAGTTGATCTTTAGTCATACACGATCTACCTAATATTGATAGCCTATCCCAGATAGTCCATCAAATTTTTTGTTATTCTTTATTATTTTTTTCAATTCCGAAATAATAAAAAAATAAAACTAAATAAAAAGCAAAAAAAAATGATACAAAGCTATGATAAATATATCCATAATAATACAGTCTAGCCTCCCCCCGTCTCCTACCTTTCTCAAGGTTGCTGGGAGAGAAAAATAAAATATATATATACTGTATATATTAATTTATTGTCCAACACTTCCAGTGTTCCAGAATTGTATTTTTTTAAACATTTTTTCAATTTCATAGTATTTTAGTATTTATTAGTATTTCATAGTACTTTATTTTAACATTCCCTAATTGTCTGTGATCCTAATTTTTTACCTTTTTCTAGTGACTATCAATCAAACTATAAATAATATTTTGTATATAACCGGTCCAAGTATCTCCTGCTCTTGCAACCCCTGTAATCTCCATAAAATTGCACTACAAAATCCGTCCCAGCCACATACAGAATCAATTATATGAAAAATGTCTTAGCTTTAAAGTCCCAGATAACCACATGAATATTCATAGGACAAAACTTCATTCTGACTAAACAGTCTTTAAAACGCAGCGCACATTGTGACACGAGGATAATGACTGATGGCTTAGAGTATACATATGTATTCAAAGAACTTTTCAGGGACATGTTAAAAGGTAACTTCATTGTTACGGATTGAATTGCCTGAAGAGAAATGTTTGTGTTAAGATTTCATCTAATGTTTTATCCATGAGAAACTGAAGCATTTCTCCAGTGATCAAAGAACAAGTGCGCTCACATTGATGTGTGGGACGTAGAATATGTCGCTTTTAGGGACAGAAGTCAATTATATTACAAAGGAGCAAAGTTGTCAAATGTCATAGAAATGGTTGATTAGAGATCGGGCGCGTTCTCTTAGGAATTTAGAAGTTAGAAGAATTAATCAGATTTAACAGAGACTCTTACTGTATAGATATACTAAACAATCAGAGGAGACAACAAAGCCCTGAAATGTCATTATTAGATGCTATTCAATCTTACTAATAAGTACAGCATGACAATTGCATTCTCTTTTCAGAAAGAAGACTTTTCTAGACATGTTTTCCCAAGATTATAGTGCTTTATACATTATATTATCTATAATACTTAAAGAGGTTTTTCCGAAATTGAGCAAATATTTGGCTAAAGGTAGGAAATGTCGTAAAATCCCACAAAAAAACCCCAATACCTCATAAATAAACTGCTGCCACAATGGCCCCTGGCTTTACCCACATGGCTGCTGAAGCACTTTGCACTGGCGCCTCTCTGGCCCTTGGGTACCACCATTTATACTGGGACCACTCCAAGAGGTATCCCTGAAGTGAAGTCCCGATCCCTGTATGTGGGTTAAAGGGTGAAAACTGAGGAGTCTACATAAATAATGCCCTTGGGAGTGGCCCAAAATTAAACCTTTAGGTGGAATGGTGGGTTCATTTCCCACCATCCGTAATAATATCTTACCAGTCCCAAATTTCTTGCCTAAATGACCAATAATGAAGAAAAAAAGGAGTAAAACATTACAACAAAGGCAACAATAATGCATGAGAAAAAAAAGCGAAAAACAATGACAAAAAAGGCAACAACAAACTCTTTATATTTATTCTGATCTCAAAAAGCCTTCAGTGGTGTTTAATACAAGTGAAATGGATACAAGAGTAATAGATCCAGATGGAAGTGACAAAGAGTAATGGATCTTGATGGAAAGAGAGGAATTAAACTTTGTCAGAGACCTAACATGAATTTTGGCAGCATATTTATTCATCTTCCTTTATTTATACAGATATGTCCTTCCTTGCTTTTCTTCTTACATGAACAAGTCCAGATGTGTGTCTCAAGATTAAAAGCTTTTCAAGACAACATGGTTTTGCCATATTTTATAACAAAGTGAATTATCCTATTTGCGTCTAGTGTGCGTGGTTTTGTTGTGAACTGCAGCCTGTCACAGCTAACATGCTGACCATTTATTTTGTGTATTGAACAACTTTCTGCTTTATACTCAGTGTTAGAGGTTTATTGTTAACAGCAAGACAAACAGAGACACACCATGTCATTTCTATGAAGCTGACTGAGGAGAAAGGTGAGTGCCAAACTATTTCAACTCATAAAGAGCAATAGTTACCCACCAGAGACAATGAACCTATATTTTTATAGTGTTTTTAAGCATCCATATAATCCCCATTCTTGCTAGTGTATAACTGACACTTTTGTGCTATATCCAAGGCTATTCCCCACTCCAAAGCATTATTTTCCTGTGATTTCCCAGGTACTCAAAACTAGTAAGTAAATACTAAAATGTTTAACCACTTCAGTACTGGGCCAATTTTAGGTCCAGGACCAGACACATTTTTGGTTTTTTTTGTATGTGCAGTTTTAAGGGCTGTAACATTTTTATCATTTGCGTTATTCAACTAATTTCTACGTCTTTTTTCGGCGACACATAGGGCTTTATTTTTATGCTGTTTTTATTTCTGCAGGTGTTTTAATTTTTTTTTATATCCGGGAAAATATAACCAAAATAGGATGGAAAACTTGTCTATTTTTTTTTTTTTTATTTAATAACACAAAGTGCTACTGTAGCCCTATTTGGGGGGGGGGGTATGAGTATTATCCCTCCCGCAACAGACTCTGGCGCTGACCTGTGTGTATAATGGGACCTGAAGCCTTCGCTGAAGGGAAGAGTGGGAACATATATGAAATATATCAGTGCCTCCACCCAGGATAGAGCCTCTGTATTACAGGGAGGATCTCTGTCCTGGGACTTACCCATGAGGTACAGTTAGTAGCCTTAACAAGGATCACTGTACTAATCTCACAGTCTGAAGAATACATACAGATACCACATAAGGTTATAACAGTAGCTTTATAAGAATCAACAGGGTAATAATACATACATACAATATACTCAGAACACAGCAATACTACAACAACCAGCAAGTCCTCAACCGTCTTAGGTTATATACCCGGGTATACAGTATATATAGATATATAGCAAGAGTCCAGTGCACAATACCTCCAGGCAACAGAAGAGATGCAGGGGCCCCTGTGGATGACTGTGGATCCTCGGATTCTTCCAGGAGATGACAGACAGCCGATCAGGAGATGATGATGATGGTGAGATTCTTCACAGGCAGCAAACAGGGCGACGGTGACGGCAGTAGATGCAGGCCTGACTACCCTAACACTGAGTCCTTAACCTGCCAGCTAAACTACTAGTGCCACCGGGCCTCCAACTAGCCAGTTGGCCCTCGGAAGCCCAACCTATCACTGCCCTGAACTATATATATACATGGATCCCCAACCACGGTTACCAGCTAGGCCCTGTGAGCATATAGGGGGCAACACACACCCAACTATATACCGTGAAGCAAATAGGAACAAGTGGCTCCCAGATTCCCCCAGACACAACATGTCTGTCTCAGCAGCCCTGCTCACATCTCTCCCCCCAGCAGCTCTGCCTCACATGTGTCCGACTCACTGTATTTACAAAACAAAACTTGCACCAAACGCCTGGGGTCTCTGAAGCCAAACTGCAGGGGCAATGAAGCCAGATACATTACATACCAGTAGAAATGGCAGTTCCCCACACTCTCCCTCTGGTGAAATCTTTACGTCACGTCAAAGACATACAAAGTCATAGTATACAGTCAATATTACCAATGACAATATCAATATGGTTGCTTTTGCATTTACAGAGTCACAACAGGTTAATAGGTAAACATGCCAGCAGGAGCGAAAATTGGTAACATATTGACCAAAGTGGACACTGCACCCACCCAAGCATGGTATAAATGAGGCTGAGTAGTAAATCTGGGGTCCCCCAAACTATCATATGTCAGCATAGGTGGAGGGTGTCTAATTCTCTCTCCTCTCCGTACCTCTCTCTGAGGTAAACTAGCATGTCCAGGCCCTAAACTAGGGTTGTCTGCCATGGGAAGGGATGGTGCTGGTGGCGTAGGAGAGCTAGATCCCTGCTCATCTGTAGACACAGATCTAGGTACGAATTCTGGAGTTTGAGGGTTCATAGGTCTCCCTGAAGGAGAAGATACTGGTGATCTAGGAACTTCAGGAGCCACAGTCCAATCACTCTCAGGAGTTTCAGGAAGGTCAGGTGGAATATCGGCTAAGGACTGTGGAGAATCGCAGGCCGAGCCATCATTGGAGATATCCATACCATCAATCTGAGGTACAGGCAACAAATGATTTCTATGCCAAGTCCTGATCCTCCCGTCCCGTCCTTTTATCTTGTAGACTGGTATTCCAGGCAACCGATCTACCACTGTAAAGAGTTCACTCAGCCATCGATCAGCCAGCTTATGTTTTGCAGATGCTCCCAAATTCCGTAGCAGAACATGGTCCCCAGGGTTCAATTCTCGGTATCTTACTCGAAGATCAAATCTCCTTTAATTTCCTTCATTCACTTTGGCCGCATTTTCCTCAGCCAGCTGATAAGCACTCTTAAGCGTTTCTTTCAAACATGCCACGTATCGGTAATGATCTCGATGACTGATACCATCGGTAGAGACTCCCAACAAGATGTCAATAGGTAGCCTAGGCTCTCTTCCAAACATCAGAAAGTATGGTGAATATCCTGTGCTCTCGTGCCTTGTACTATTATAGGCATGCACCATAGCCTCCACTTTTCGACTCCAGGATCGCTTATCCTCAATTCGTAAGGTACCAAGCATATCAAGTAAAGTCCTGTTAAATCTTTCAGGAAGGGCATCTCCCTCTGGATGGTAAGGCGTCGTCCGACTTTTGCGGATGTTCAACAACTGAAGTAACTCTTTGATCAGGTTACTCTCAAAATCACGGCCTTGATCAGAATGCAACCGGTGTGGTAAGCCATAATGGATAAAATACTTTTCCCAAAGCACTCTTGCAACAGTGACTGCTTTTTGATCCTTAGTCGGAAAGGCTTGAGCATATCGTGTGAAGTGATCAGTCACCACCAATACATTTCCAAATCCTCTGGAGTCGTTGTCAATACAAAGGAAGTCTATGCAGACAAGATCCATGGGGCCCGAACTCTTCAAGTGTCCCATGAAGGCCGCTCGAACCGGGACAGTCTTCCTCTGCAAACATCTGCGACAGCACCTACACAGACGAGTCACGGTATCTCTCATTTTGGGCCAGTAGAATCGGTCTTGTATTAGGCCATAAGTCTTCTCAGGTCCCAAATGACCATGATAATCATGCAGACTTCGGAAAATCATCTTCTGAAAGCAGCTTGGAATAACTAGTTGGCGCCTTCCAGGGTGATCATGATACAGCACCACACGATAAAGTAGGCCATTGTCTATTTCAAACTTCTCCCAATCTCGTAGAAGTTGACTGCATTCAGAGGGTAGGGATGTCTTTAACATTTCTCTGTCTTGAGAACTCACTGCTTGATAAAGAGGTCCAATTAAAGGATCAGTCTTTTGACTCCAGATCATTCGCTTTGAAGATATAGAACAACTCTCAAAGGATCCTAAAGCGGCAGGGTAGGCAAACATGTCTGGTACAGCTTCGGGACCTCCCCCACTAGAGTCAATAAGCCGAGTTTCAGAAAAGGCTACTCGGTCTTCAACTACAGCAGCCATGGCACACAAAGCTCCTACTCCAGGACTTGGCACTTCTTCCCATTCATCCACTACTTCCGGACTAGGTAATCCAGGCCGTCTTGATAGAGCATCTGCCCCAATGTTCTTAGGCCCCGATTTATACTTGAGTGTGAATTGGTAGTTGGATAAAGCTGCCAACCAGCGATGTCCTGTAGCATCGAGTTTAGCGGTTGACAAAACGTATGTCAGTGGATTGTTGTCTGTTCTTACTTCAAACGTGGCTCCGTATAAATAGTCATGTAATTTATCAACAATGGCCCACTTGAGCGCCAAAAACTCCAATTTATGTACTGGATAATTTTTCTCGCTGGGAGAAAGACTTCGACTTATGAAAGCTATGGGCCGTATCCCGGCCGGGTATTCTTGGTGCAGCACGCCACCTAATCCTTCAAAGCTGGCATCTACATGTAGCACATATGGCTTCTGTGCATCAGCATAAGCCAGAACGGGAGCTTCTGTCAATTTCTTCTTCAACAACTTAAATGCTTCTTCACAATCCGCAGTCCACCTATCGCCAAAAAGGCTTTTGGAAGACCCTTTCTTCTTTCCCAGATCTCCTGCATCACTCTTCAACAGGTCGAGGAGGGCTCGAGCAATTTTTGAATATCCTTCCACAAATCGTCGATAGAATCCACAAAACCCCAAGAAAGATTGCAACTCCGTAATATTTTGCGGTCGGGGCCAATTCACCACAGCTTCAATCTTACCAGGATCGGTAGCAACTCCTTCAGCAGAAACAATATGACCTACATAAGTGACCGAAGATCTACAAAATTTGCATTTGTCAGCCGACAACTTCAGCCCCTCTTCTTTTAAGCGATGGAGTACTCTCATGAGTCGTTCTTCATGTTCTTCCAGCGTCTTTCCAAACACAATAATGTCATCAAGATATACAAGGCATTCCCGGGGGAACACAATTCACCTAACACTCTTTCCATCAACCTTTGGAACGTTGCTGGCGCACCTTTTGTACCTTGCGGCATACGAGTGAACTGAAAGAAACCCAAGGGGCATATGAAAGCTGTCTTTTCCTGATCCTCAGGTGCCATTGGGACTTGATAGTATCCCGATCTTAGGTCCAGCACTGTGAACCAACAGTTTCCATTCAGAGCTTCCAGAGCTTCTTCAATTCTCGGCAGTGTATACTGATCAGGTAAGGTTCTCCGGTTCAGAGTTCTGTAATCCACACATAGGCGAATTGCTCCAGATTTTTTTCTTACCACCACAATAGGTGAGGCATAGGGGCTCTTACTGTCCCCAATGATCCCCTGACCTTTCATTTGCTGTAGAGTCTGTCTTAACTCATCAACATCCTTTGGAGCAACTCTCCGTGGTCGCTCCCGGAAGGGAGTAGAATCGGTCAATCGGAAAGTGTGTTGAGCACTTTTAGCACAACCTACATCCATATCATCCATGGAGAACACTTCCGATAATTCAGACAACTTCTGTGTCAGTCGCTGATTCCAGGCCTCTGGTAAATGTGGATCACTCAAGTCAAGATTGAGATTAGGGATTGCATCTCGGATTTGAATCCTGCACACTTCAGCGTATGGATTTACTCCAAGCACAGGGTAGCAGTGGGCCACATTCTGGTATGGTCCAATTACAATCGGATGCGGTGAACAGTTCCTCACTGTCACACAAGTAGATAACTCCACTTTATTTCTCCAGTCCTTTCTCTCTGGGATCACCATCCAGCCATTCTGGTTAATCATTTCTTCAGGGGTTTCCATAAGGATATAACTCCCCCCTTCAAGCAAATCGGGAGCAATGCTGGAGGCTACTCTCAGAATTCTCTCCCCGCCGGCAGGAACTTCCACGGTTCTCTCACCGATATGATATACCATTCCATGTCGATAGCCAGTAGACAGGGCATCACAGAGTTCTCTAAGATCAGAAGATATATTCACCGGCTGAGCTGCAGGGTTCCAATCTCTTCCAAGAAACTTCTGAAAAGCATAATGCACTGCGGGACAATTAGTGCCAAGTATCACAGGAGCTGCACAAGAATCCCCTGTATCAGGGCAGACAAGAGCCGTAATCTTCATGGGAGCGACACTCTGATCTTCTAATTCAGGGACAGCTATAACTACTTGTAGGCTGCCATCTACAGGATATGATCCTGAATTAAGCCCCCACAATTTCATTTGTCCTGTAGACTGAAGAGGTATATCCCTCAGATACTTTTGGTAGAACGAGCGATAAATCAGGGTCACTTGAGATCCTGTATCAAACAGGGCAGGAGCGGCATGACCATTGACAGTGACTTTGACAACGGACCTGGAGCCCGCGATAGCGCCTCTGGTATTTACTCGGCCCGCCTTCCTTTGGTGTCTTTGATTCTGAATAGAGAAGACAGCACTGTGTCCCAATCCCTCACTGTCCTCCGTACACTGTCTGGCAGTATGGCCCGTCTGACCACATTTATAACAGGTTCTAGCATCCTTCCTCCATTGAGTGGCAGTGGGTGGAGTGGCGGACTGTCTAAGTTCTGACCGCTCCGCTGGTTTGTCCTTGTTTGAATTAGGAACAACATCTTCTTTAGAGATGCTTTTCGCTTTCTTAGGGGTACTAAAACTAATGTCAGCTTCTTGTTTCTTCACTAACTTCATTAAGTCAGGAAATGGAAGGACTCTATCAGATAGTAAGACCTTGAGTACTTGAGCAAGAGGATGATGAGGTTGTAACCCTCTCACCAACTGACTGGTTCTCATAGCGTCTACCTCTGAAGTAGATATAGCTGCGTGGTACACCAGACGTGAAAGAAGTAGCTGTAAACGGTTAATAAAAGTAGAGACATTTTCCCCTTCTTTTTGACGAACCATTCGGTAATCAGCAACCATCTGGGCAAGGTCATAGTATGGCTCAAAGTGATCAGACAGTACTTGTATATAGTCCAATGCACTCACTCCTTCATGAGAGTCTCTGTACAAGCGGATCAATTCTGCAGCAGGAGACCGCAAACTTTCACTGATACGCTGCCGCTTGCCTTCTTCAGAGCAAGACCATTCCTTCAGGCATTGGAGAGTATGTTCTTTCCATATCTCAAAGTTTTCCTCCCCTTGTGGTACTGGGACATTACCAGAGAATACCTTTAGTTTCTTGTAGTGAGTGGCCTGCAGGCCCTGAGCTAACATTTCAGTCAGCCTGGCTAAAGTGCTAATAGCACTGTCACTAGAGGAACTGCTAGCGACGGCCATACTGGGGGGGGGTAACTGGCTGAGCGGGGTTCTTCCTTTACCTGAACCAGGGGAGGAACAGGAGGTCGGTAATCCCATGTAGTAGCTAGTGGGAGGTTCCCCTCTGAGCTATATCGCTTCTCCATATCAATGACTATTCCCACTTCTAAATCTCAGCAGTGCCTCCAAATGTAGCCCTATTTGGGGGGGGGGTATGAGTATTATCCCTCCCGCAACAGACTCTGGCGCTGACCTGTGTGTATAATGGGACCTGAAGCCTTCGCTGAAGGGAAGAGTGGGAACATATATGAAATATATCAGTGCCTCCACCCAGGATAGAGCCTCTGTATTACAGGGAGGATCTCGTCCTGGGACTTACCCATGAGGTACAGTTAGTAGCCTTAACAAGGATCACTGTACTAATCTCACAGTCTGAAGAATACATACAGATACCACATAAGGTTATAACAGTAGCTTTATAAGAATCAACAGGGTAATAATACATACATACAATATACTCAGAACACAGCAATACTACAACAACCAACAAGTCCTCAACCGTCTTAGGTTATATACCCGGGTATACAGTATATATAGATATATAGCAAGAGTCCAGTGCACAATACCTCCAGGCAACAGAAGAGATGCAGGGGCCCCTGTGGATGACTGTGGATCCTCGGATTCTTCCAGGAGATGACAGACAGCCGATCAGGAGATGATGATGATGGTGAGATTCTTCACAGGCAGCAAACAGGGCGACGGTGACGGCAGTAGATGCAGGCCTGACTACCCTAACACTGAGTCCTTAACCTGCCAGCTAAACTACTAGTGCCACCGGGCCTCCAACTAGCCAGTTGGCCCTCGGAAGCCCAACCTATCACTGCCCTGAACTATATATATACATGGATCCCCAACCACGGTTACCAGCTAGGCCCTGTGAGCATATAGGGGGCAACACACACCCAACTATATACCGTGAAGCAAATAGGAACAAGTGGCTCCCAGATTCCCCCAGACACAACATGTCTGTCTCAGCAGCCCTGCTCACATCTCTCCCCCCAGCAGCTCTGCCTCACATGTGTCCGACTCACTGTATTTACAAAACAAAACTTGCACCAAACGCCTGGGGTCTCTGAAGCCAAACTGCAGGGGCAATGAAGCCAGATACATTACATACCAGTAGAAATGGCAGTTCCCCACACTACTAAAAATCTTTCTAAAATAGTTTTTCCTCTCCATTACGGTAATTTTTATTTTTTATGTGTCGTCGGGGGTGGGGCTATAACCTGTAATAAGAGCGTATTATTTTATTTATTTTTTTAATTATTTTATTTACATTTTTTAACTTTTCTATTCATTTTTTTTTTTTATTTTTACATTGTGTCCCCATAAGGTCAAAATAGATCTTTGGGACATCTGATTATCTTTTTTTTTGTGGGGGATGCTGATTTCACCTGTAACTGGGGCTGATACATTTAGCCCCAGTTGCAGGATGAATACAGCCTCCTGCACCTTACTACAGAGCTGATCTGGGTCCTGTAGGACCAGCAGCTCTTACAGATGCTGATCCCAGTGGATCATGTGACCACTGGGTCAGAGGGGAGCTGCAAGATGGTGGCGCCCATAGCTGTGTATACAGTGCTCATTGAAGGCATGATTTCGGGAAGAGACAATTTCGTACAGCTGCTGAGTTCTGCTTGGACGTATCAGTACATCCTTGCAGAACAATGCAACCACTCATAGGACGTATATACTCTTCAGACTGTCTAGTATAGTTTATACCACTAATTATTTGATTTAGTTTGGGCCATATGTTTGGTATAATTTGGTGCATTTTGGCACATTAAAGGAGTTTTCCTGGCAAAAAAATTATTTTTCAAAAAAGGTCAATTAGTGCTATTAATAGGTTAATAAGTGCATCCAAATACCTTAACAGTGTTTTGAGTGATTTCCGGGTTTCTCTTGGAGCTTCCGTCATCTTCTGCATTTGTTTACATGGACATCTTCCTGTTCTGTGTTTTCACACAACTAACATGATGCCTTGTGCTTCACTCAGAGCTGACTCACACCACCTACCTTTCTCACTCCCCCCTCCCTTTCTCACTCACACCCCCTCCCGGTTTCCCTAGATAGCCTGCCCACTACTAGCCCTTCCTAACTAATTCAACCCCCCAAACACCCACCACATCATACTTACCTGTCTTCTGGTCCAGACCTTCTGGGCACAGGAAGTAACTTCTTATGGGTGCCAGCACCTCCTCTTCTTGCCATTTGTCGGCCGCCCACGCCTGCGCAATGGAGTCGAAGTGCCTTTCACTCTACTGCGCATGCCAGCATTCGAGGTCTATTACGCAAGCTTTGGCAGTCAACAGACAGCAAGAAGAGGTGCTGGCAGCCCACAAGAAGTGATGTCCTGTGCTCAGAAGATCTGGAACGGAAGACAGGTAAGTATGATGATTATCACCGAAAAAACACACAAAAATTATTTGAATAACCCAAAGGAAAAAGATGCTACAGTCCTCAAAACCGAATGTACGGAAAAAAAAGTGTCTGAAGCAGGAAAAATAGCCCGATACTCTAAAAGTTGTCCCTGTGAGTTTGGTTACCTGATGTAGACAAAGATGAAAACGTATTTATTATGTGGCTCACCAAGCTTACCAGATTGAAGGATACTCTTTCTAGCAACATTTTGCTATGGTTCCAAGAGAGAGCTTCAAAATATGGGTCTACATGTTTTATGCCCCAAGCTGCTACAAAGATTATCCCTTGATCTGGGGAGCTTGGTGTTCATCTATAGCTTCCCCACACAATCAGAAGGACAACCCCTTTAAGGCTGGGTTCACATCTGTACCAGAGTCGAAGATGTGAACGGAGTCGCTGGATCACCAAACGAAAACGTGCTGGAAGTCCGACTTTTTCATCTGGTGGTTTCAGTTTAAAACAAAGGACAACCCAACCGTTGGTGTCTGCTGTTTAGCAGTCCGTGTGTCCATTGTTCTGGTCCTTCGATGGACCAGAGCAACAGACACCTGGGAGCAGATGTGAATGATATGGTTAAGGTGCAAGGCACTATAAAAGCAATAGTGGGGGATTGGCTGATAACTGCGAGCAGTAGAGACAGTTATTTAAAGCTAGCACACTTCTGCAAGCCAAGACAGATCCTCAGATGCCTTGACCAGATGCCTTGACACGAGGCCGGTTGGACTTGCGCTAAGTATGAGAGTCTGAATTGTCACCAAACAGATAGATATACTGTACTAATAATAAATGCACCAGTGCAGAAGCCAAAACAAAATCCACTATAACTTAGTGGAGGAGACAAGAGACAAGTTGTATAAGCACGAATCAGTTTCAGGAGAGGACATCAGAGACCAAATCATGAGACAATCACAAATCCGGGAGACAAGCCAAGGGTCACAAATCCATACGGGCATTTCAAAGCAGAATCAGGAGACAAAGGGAAATCCGAGAACAAGCCAAGGGGTCAGAAAATAGCAAATAGACACAACAGGTAATAAAGCCAAATCAGGAGTAGTAAACTAATTAGTCGGTGCCTGTTTCAGGAGGGCAGGGTCTTATATAGGCCTCCTCATCTGCTAACTGGACCAAGCCAGGAAGCCTCTGAAACTGCAAAAGCTTTTCAGGTTGACATGGTAACGTTAAAGGTGCAGCAGCCGGATAGAGAATCCTGACAGTGAAGATATCATAAGGCAGTTCTTAATGGAGTGGTTGCATACAGTGCTGATTTTTTTTTTAGATTTTAGCAACCACTTACTAGTTTTCAAAGCCTAAACCTATGACATTTACATTATCATACACCATCATACAATGTCTTTGTATATTGGAGCTACATGCACAATATTAACATATAGAAAAGCTTGTGAAGGGGATAAAATGGTTAATCTGCAAGATAATAAATACCAGTGACTAAGGATGTGTGGAAAATTCAAAGGAGCTATTGTTCTGAGATTGAAAAAGGGAACATTTTTCCAACTGTGTGTCACATTTATTTGGCCTTTCTATCCTTCTGCTTCATGTAGCACACTTATTGCGCTACAGGTACTGTAGTTTCTTGGAAGTTCTTTCTTCCTATTCACCCAAAATCGTTTCCAAAAATAATACCCTGCAAACCTGCTACTCAGTATCTCAGATATCCTATATCTATATTTTCTGGGTTTTCTAAGTTCACTGAATTTATATTGCAGCATTAAGGAGCAACTTCTGTGTTTCTTCTAGTTCTTTCATAAGTTGACTGCTAATTATATAATTTGCATTCCATAATATTTTAATTATATATTAAATATTAAAGTTTGTTATACACAGTATTTCCTCTTAATCTAGGAAATGTAAAATTGCAACACAATTTGCCCAATGAGGTAAAGTGCAAATAGGAGTATGACAGCGGGATCAGACTACGCACCCATTATTGTCTGTTACCATAGAGACACATTGGTCAGCATACAGGCATAAAATATAGGAAAGATTATTTACAGATTTTCTTATTTTTTATTTAAAATGCAGCGAAGCCCAAAGCCATACCTAGGCTTTCTTTCACCTGTGGTAAAGGTCTAGTTTGCTACCTTAACCCTGTCTTTAAACGTTTTGGCCAAAGCAACAGGTTTATTGATCCTATGAAACTCAGCTCTATTCCTCAGATTAAAGCTTCTTGCAGTGTGCTATTCGGGTTTTTCCCATTCATTTCTATGGGCCCGTACACATGACCGTGAAAATGACACGGTCATGTGTGTGGGCCGACGGTCCGGGCCACAAAATATGGAACAGGTCCTATTCCTGTCCAATTTTGCGGCCCTGCATCCATGGCTCCTATTAATTTAATGAGCACGGCCGGTACACGGGCAGCACACGGGGAACATCCGCATGTCCCCCGTGCGCTGCCCATGACTTTAATTCACAGCCGGCGGTAAGCACACAGTTGTGTCTAACCAGCCTAAATCATAATTCTCTAACAGGGTGTTTGAAGTTGAGTTTCTTAAGCCAGACAACTGCAACGTTTTTGGAAATCGCAGCGTTTCTGCTGCACATCTTTTTCAGCAGTTCGTGAATGGGATTTGCCGTGGCATTTACGCCACATGAAGCCCCAGCCTAAAGGGGTTTTCCAGGCTAAAAATATTGTTGAGCTATCCTAAATATAGTTTACTAATATCAAATCCATGAGGGTCTGTCACCTGCCACCCCCATCAATTAGCTGTTCTGATACACAAAGAATGGAACAGGGAGTAGACAGCTCTGTTCTCTATGTAGTGATGGACCTAAATCACTGCAGCTTAGGCCACATTCATGTAAATGGGAGTTTATCTGCAGTACCAGGTCTGACCACTACACAAAGAACAGAGCTGTCTGCTTCCTGCACTCTGTGTATCAATTGCTGAGAAATACTGATCGATGAGGTATTAGTTGTTTAACCCTCAACAATCTGATATTAATGATCTATCCTTACAAAACTTCAGCAATACTTTTAGCCATAAAAACCCCTTTCAGGCTTGCTACTTTCTACACACATTAGATATTTGTAAGTAGTTACCAACATCTTTGATTGATAATTTCTATGAAAATAAACTAATACCCCTCAACATTCAGACGCTCTTTGCTACTTCTATGATCCAGGTGCTTATCTCTCTCCTTAAACTGAGATGAACGCCATGTTTATGAGGAAGTCAAGGACGTTGTCTGATGTATGATCAGTTTGAGTGAAAAAAAAAATTGTCATGTTTTTCCACTGTAAATGATATATCACCAAGTAAAGTTTTAATAAATCTCATTTCTATAGTATTCTCAAAACCACAGCATGCTTTACTTGTGGTATTTCTAGCATCTATAGAGGTTATCTCCCGTGAACTTGGTTTTAAATAAAATCAGTGCACTAAGAACATTTCCTAGAAGTAATTCTGCAAGGCAAAAAGTAACCCCAGTTGTGTCAAAACTATAGCAAAAATATAACAAAAGGAAGTACAGGAGGAGAACTGGTGAAGGATGGATAGCCTTAATCTGTTATATCTTTTCTTCTCCTATTTCTTCATCCTTGTAAATTCAGGTGTGAGGAAAAGAAGAGTTAAAGTATAAAATGACAAGAGGCTCAACACGATGCAGGGAATGACAATACAATCCTCAGTGATAAGAGTATCGAGAACACACCTATGGTCACACTTCTACCCATGGTACCAGGCTAAATCAGTGCCAAAGAGAAGAACCTCCTGAGACATTACCTCCTTTCATACCTCACCACCAGTACACTACACATGGACCTTCCATGAAAGCAAGGCAACAAAAAATCTCCTACTTACACTGGATGGCAACCTTAGACATCTGTTAAAATCTCACTGAGCTATAAGAATCCTTCTGGTGGTGTGGTGCAACTGCTGTGAGAGATACTAGTTGTGCTTCATCCTTAAACCCTGTCACACTCTGCTTTCTTTTTTCTAATTTACTTTTTTCCTCTCTTATTCCCTTATTTGTTCTCTGTATTGCTTTCTTATTATATTTATACTATACTTCTTTTTTTCCTAATTTCTTCTACTATTTTGTTCACTTTCCTTATTCTTTTAAGTAAGTCTGTCAGAAGAATCCAGCATATCAACCCATCCTCCCAGATAGATAGGTTAGGTTTACCTGAATGTCAATCCATGCCTCTGTTGCTGAGGATGCCCCAATGTTCCCTCCGCCCTATAAAATATACCACTTTTTTAAATAACACAAGGTAGGTATGGTCCCCATTACAGATTTTTATTTGGGGCCCAGGAGCCAAGTAACACTTCTGGTTTCTGATGCATTGCCATTGCCATTGCAAATGAGCTCTTTGGAGAATTTAGGAAGTTGCTTCTTAACTCTTTAGAGCAATGACAATGCCCTTGTTGCTCCAAAAAGCTCATTTGTATTTGATAAAAACAGCAATATCCTGGCAACTGGGAAAACACCATGTCCCTAGTTTATCTATTTTCGGGGCTGGGTTGATATCTTGGTTTCTGGTGACACAAAGGCCACTTCATAGGGGCAGATGTAACTATAGGCTTTATGGGTTTGATGGATGTCTCAGGATTTCTTCCTTCTTATCTCTTACAGCAGATATAACTATAGGGTGTGTGGGTTTGATGGATGTCTCTGAATTTCCTCCTTCTCATCTTTCTTTCATGCTTTAAATTTGCTTGGCCCTCTAAGCCACAACACTTCATTCACGTCCATCACGCGATTGTATCAACCAGGTTAATAATACAAAGGTCACTCCTCATGAGCATATTCCACCATATAGGATTTATGAACTTAGATAGATGTCTAGGGTTTACAGATCTTTGTACATCTCAATGTCTTTGTTTATCCTTTGTGTTTTTGTGTTTATTGTTCTGTAGTTTTCAGAACTTCAATAAAAAACTTATTACCCATTACATTTGTAATGATATATGGATGTGTATGCAGAAAACTTAAAAAATGAATGAAAGGATAGGTAAGGTAGAATAATAAAGACTAGGATACAGAAAGGGAAGAGGGAGCAACAGCATTCAGATTGATGGATAAGCATATAGCAATGACTTTTTGTTGTTAAGAAAAACATCTCTAGTTTGAAGGGAAAGAATACTTCAACCATGTGGAACATATGCTGGGAAATACATCAGTTTTAGGCAAATGTGGAAAAATTCTGCAAAGAATGCTTTCAAAAATCAAAGTTTTAATAGTTTATTTTTGTCAATTAACAAAATGAATTCAATGAAGAAAAGAGAAATCTAAATCCCATCAATATTTGATGTGACCTTTACCCTTTGCCTTCTATCAATTCTTCTTGGTACACTTGCATTTTTTGAAGGATCTCAGCAGGGAGGTTGTTCCCGCCATCTTGGAGAACTAAGCACAGATCTTCTGTGGATGTAGGCTTGCTCCAATCCTTCTGTCTCTTCATGTAATCCCAGACAGACTGGATGTGGTTAAGATCAGGGCTCCGTGGCTCATTACCTTCAGGACTCCTTCTCCAAAGGGGGGTCACACCAAATCTTGGTTTGATTTAGATTTCTCTTTTGGTCCGCTTCATTTTGCTAATCGACAAGAATAAACTATTAACACTTCTGATAAATAGAAAATAAGAGAAAAACGGTGGCACTGCTAACACCTAATTTATATATACCGGTATACATGGAAACCTATAAAATCAGACAGGAGTTGCATAATAATTATAACGCCCAAGTAGGTGGTGCTCGCACCCCATAGAAAAAGAAACACATGAAAAAATATGTAGAGAAATAATAAAGGGGGCACTCACCCAGGCGTAGATTTTTTTCATAAAAACATCTTTTTATTCAGTCCTAGATAAAAACATATCCATAGGGTTTGATAGGGAGAGAGGAACTGCACATAGAATGCCTAGGCAACGTCTGTTTCGCGCAGGGCGCGCTTTTTCATGCCTCAAGTATGGTCTATTAACATTTCTATTTTTAAAGCATTCCAAGGGGACATACACACTAGTATTGTGAACGTCCTTTGCTCTCATCCATCACAGGATGAGAGCAACAGACTTTAACAGAGATAGAGTGATGGACACAGATGGAGGATGCCCCATCCATCTTTGTCCATTCCCACTGATTCTAATGTAAAGAACACAACAAAAGCTTTCTTCTGCCATGTTTTTTACCTTTGTAATGGAAGAAAAAAATCCTGCATGCAGGACTTTCCATAAGAAAGTAAAAAACATGACTGAAGAAAGCTTCCATCATGTTTTTTAACATGCAGATGTATGGTGCGCCGTCTGCCTTCTACGGTTAATGTCCTATGATGGATGAGATCAATGGCCATTAATAACAGTGGTGTGAACCTGTTCTTTGGAGTATTTTTCCACATCTGCCTAAAACTATTGCACTGTACTGTATTTTGGGGTATGAGCTAAAAATAATTAACACTATTGTATTGGTATAATAGTGGGACAGAAACTGCCTTACTATCGTCTAATTGAATGAATACAATTGTTTTTGCACCATTTTTATCTGCAGGCAATTGTAAAGATAAGAAAAGAATAAAAGATTTAGACTAAAGGTTATCAAAGAGGATGATAAATAGAATAAGTCTGAGCTATAGTTACAATATATACAAGATATTTGAAAATATGAGCTGACCTTTACAATTAAATACCCCTATAAATGGTCTCTTATCTATTCCATTATGTGCATGATATAAAATGATGAGATATTTATTTCATGTTTATGTTTTCTGCTAAACAAAGGAACTTGTCTCAGAGGAATCGTGTAGACCGGAGGAGAGGAAGGTAAAATGAAAGGAGGCAGATTAGGGATTGTCTAAGGGTCTGTCTAAAAAGATGCATTTTAGGGTATGCCTGAACTTGTGGATGTTTGAAAATATATCTTATTGTCCAGAAGCCTAAATTATATTCTAAGTTAAATGGACGACAGCACAGGGTAGAGGCATCAGTGTAGCACTTCAATAGGAAGATGAGTGTGGCTACTGCATTCAGGATAGATTGGAGAGGGAGCAGTAACAATTCCAAAGCATCGCTTTCCAGAATTCGATAGATAGATAGATAGATAGATAGATAGATGGATAGATAGATAGATAGATAGATAGATAGATAGATATGAATATGATAGATAGATAGATAGATAGACAAATAGATAGACACTACTTACCTATTAAATATGATAGGTGATAGATAGATAGATAGATAGATAGATAGATAGATATATAGATAGATAGATGTGCATCTCAATAAATTAAAGCATTTATTTATTTCAGTAATTAAATTAAAAAAGTGACCTCCTATATTTTCTAGATTCTTTACACACAGATTGTTCTATTTCAAGTGTTTTATTTCTGTAAATGTTGATTATGGATTACAGGTAATGAAAACCCAAATCTAAGAAAATAATAATATTGTGAAAAAGTTCAATATTGTAAATTCAGTGTATTACCTGCCAAGGTTTCCTAAGCCTGTAAATGGTCCCGCAGTCTGGATCAGTAGGACACACAATCATGGAAGACGCTGATTATGAATTGTATTACTGAATTACTGAAATGAATGAACGTTTCAAAAATATTCTAATTTATTGAGATGCATCTGTAGATAGATAGATAGACACTAAGTACCTATTAAATATGATAGGTGATAGATAGATAGATAGATAGATAGATAGATAGATAGATAGATAGATATCAACAAGTGACCAGATTTAAAATAAAAATTCTTGCATTACTTACAATGTCCTACAGAGTAACTCTATAGATAGATAGTCACTGGCTAAGGTGGTTCACTGCCGGAGGCTGCAAGAGGCTTGAGAAGGACAGAGACCCAATGCCGCAATGAAGCCCAGGAGAAGTGAATATGACTGTTTGATATGTCCACCTACCTCCCCTGGGTCTCCACTGAAGAGACACCAGAGTATAATAATAGCAGTTACAGTTCGGACCAAACAAGTTTGGTCCAAAACAAAACTAACAGGTGAACCTGGTGAATATTTGCGAGAAAGAACCTTGCGAGGTTCAACAAACACTTATTCTAAGCTATTTATTTTTCCCTGTTGGACAAGCCCTTTGAGATCTGAGGAATATTACTTTCAGGGGTGTAACTTGAGGTGTTGCATAGGGTGCAGTCGCACCATGGCCCAGGAGCCTTAGGGGGCCCATAAGCACTGGCATCAGTATTGAGATTGCAGTTTCCATCTGGCCCATAAGCCAAGGAGACCCACAGATTACCCTAACCACACTAAGGTTGATTAAACTCCTTATCACCCGTAACCATCACTAACAAGAATTCGCTGTAGGGATGAGGTAGGGGGCCCCGGATAAAAGATTGCAGCAGGGCCCACAAGACTTTAGTTACACCACTGATTACTTTTGTATATGTCTATTATCATTTCAATGTAGTAATTTTGATTTTACTATCAAACTCTAAAAATATTAGTTTGCACTTGTAAGAACAATAATTCTTTCTGCTCTGTACAGGGATTAATCTGCTATGTCTTTATAATTCTCAGCTTACTTATCATTTACAGTTTTTATTACCCAGCATGACTGTTTAGAGTAGTGGAAATGAAAAGGCTGCGAGTTTTATCAATGTCTTCATAAATTATTAAGAAATCTCTCCAATCTTTAATTAGTGATAGTGTTATGAATTGGCCTATAAAATGACTTATAACATAATCTTCCCCAGTTATCTGCACACGCCTTTATATTCAATGTCTTATGACTTCTAATTATATTATCAAATTAAAGACACTGAAACATAGATGAACCTTGGGCTTTGGACCATAGGCCTAGAAGACTCATATCATTGCACTGAAAAATGTTCTTATTAATGATTTCTGTTGGTTATATAAAGCTAACATATTCTGCAATGTTGTATAGTTATCATTAACATCAGTCCTTGCCACTAGTGGGGCTCACAATCTAACATCCATCCAACACACACACTAGGACCAATAACCTAAGAATACAGTTAAAGGGTTTTTCCCATGAACAGAACCATAGTTGTATTTGTAGATTATTAAAAGTTAAACATTTTTGCAAACATAAATAATTAAACATTTTGCGGAATTTTAAAGATTTTCTCTAGCCATCTTAGCAGTGACAGTCTGTTGTCTTGATCAGTTGTCAATGGATATGACCATGAATGCAGAAACTTTCTATACTCAGAATCCCAGCCATGATTCCCTTATTGTATTCGGGTTATCTTCTCATACATGTCGTGTCCCTGCCTGATAACCTGTCCACAACAAGGACATCATGGCTGGGTTTCTGACAAGTCCCAGACCATAGAAAGTTCCTGCATTAATGGTTGTATCCATTGGCAACATAGCAAGATACAACACTGTCACCACTAAGGGTGGGTTCACACTTGCGACAGGACTCAGTCCGCCGCAAATCCAACCTAAATGTCGGAAAACTGTATAGGGACTGGATAGAGAAAGGTTTGCGACGCTTTGCTTAAAACCCCATTCACTTGAATGGGTTTTTAAAGCAAGTGTGGGTGTGCGCTTACACCCTCTGCGCCGCGAAGCCATTTTTTTTTCGCTGGAAACAAAGTGGGACATGCAGGACTTTCCGATAAAAAAACTGGATTTCTCTGTCCAGTCCCTATCCAGTTTTCTGACATTTAGGTCGGATTCACAGCGGATGGAGTGCCGGCGCAAGTGTGACCCCACCCTGATATGGTTAAAGAAAAAGTTTAAAACTCTGCAAAATTCTGAAATAATTTTATTGGCAAAAATGTATAACTTTTAATAATCTACAAATTAAAATATGGGTGTGTTTATGGGAAAACCCCTTTAAATCTTTTATATATATATATATATATATATATATATATATATATATATATATACATACAGTACAGACCAAAAGTTTGGACACACCTTCTCATTCCAAGAGTTTTCTGTATTTTCATGACTATAAAAATTGTAGATTCACACTGAAGGCATCAAACCTATGAATTAACACATGTGGAATTATATACTTAACAAAAAAGTGTGAAACAACTGAAAATATGTCTTATATTCTAGGTTCACTTCAAAGTAGCCTCCTTTTGCTTTGATTACTGCTTTGCACACTCTTGGCATTCTCTTGATGAGCTTCAAGAGGTAGTCACCTGAAATGGTTTTCACTTCACAGGTGTGCCCTGTCAGGTTTAATAAGTGGGATTTCTTGCCTTATAAATGGGGTTGGGACCATCAGTTGTGTTGTTCAGCAGTCAGGTGGATACACAGCTGATAGTCCTACTGAATGGAGTGTTAGAATTTGTATTATGGCAAGAAAAAAGCAGCTAAGTAAAGAAAAACGAGTGGCCATCATTACTTTAAGAAATGAAGGTCACTCAGTATGAAAAATTGGGAAAATTTTGAAAGTGTCCCCAAGTGCAGTGGCCAAAACCATCAAGCGCTACAAAGAAACTGGCTCACATGCGGACCGCCCAAGGAAAGGAAGACCAAGAGTCACCTCTGCTGCGGAGGATAAGTTCATCCGAGTCACCAGCCTCAGAAATCGCAGGTTAACAGCAGCTCAGATTAGAGACCAGGTCAATGCCACACAGAGTTCTAGCAGCAGACACATCTCTACAACAACTGTTAAGAGGAGACTGTGTGCAGCAGGCCTTCATGGTAAAATAGCTGCTAGGAAACCACTGCTAAGGACAGGCAACAAGCAGAAGAGACTTGTTTGGGCTAAAAAACACAAGGAATGGACATTAGACCTGTGGAAATCTGTGCTTTGGTCTGATGAGTCCAAATTTGAGATCTTTGGTTCCAACCACCGTGTCCTTGTGCGACGCAGAAAAGGTGAACGAACAGACTCTACATGCCTGGTTCCCACCATGTAGCATGGAGGAGGAGGTGTGATGGTGTGGGGGTGCTTTGCTGGTGACACTGTTGGGGATTTATTCAAAATTGAAGGAATACTGAACCAGCATGGTTACTACAGCATCTTTCAGCGGCATGCTATTCCATCCGGTTTGCGTTTAGTTGGACGATCATTTATTTTTCAACAGGACAATGACCCCAAACACACCTCCAGACTGTGTAAGGGCTATTTGACCAAGAAGGAGAGTGATGGGGTGCTACGCCAGATGACCTGGCCTCCACAGTCACCAGACCTGAACCCAATCGAGATGGTTTGGGGTGAGCTGGACCGCAGAGTGAAGGCAAAAGGGCCAACAAGTGCTAAGCATCACTGGGAACTCCTTTAAGACTGTTGGAAGAACATTTCAGGTGACTGACTACCTCTTGAAGCTCATCAAGAGAATGCCAAGAGTGTGCAAAGCAGTAATCAAATCAAAAGGTGGCTACTTTGAAGAACGTAGAATATAAGACATATTTTCAGTTGTTTCACACTTTTTTGTTAAGTATATAATTCCACATGTGTTAATTCATAGTTTTGATGCCTTCAGTGTGAATCTACAATTTTTATAGTCATGAAAATACAGAAAACTCTTGGAATGAGAAGGTGTGTCCAAACTTTTGGTCTGTACTGTTATATATATATATAAAATTATATTATCTTAGTGGGGAAGGTGAGTTGTCTTGATAGATTGCCAAAGGATATGACTTTGAATGCGGGATCTTTCTATGGTTCTTATTGAAGAACTATGATAATCTGCTGGACACTGAAGTGGCTATTTCTCGTGATAAAACAACCCTGTATGTATTAATAAATTACAAGTATATATGTGTAGAGTCTTACAGCTGGATCTGAGTTTTGTATCTAATTCAGAAATTATCTAATAAGACTTACATTAGTAAGGTTCCATGAGTGTCACAAAAACATTGAGCTAATTCCCTGCTTGTTCCACCTGGAACCTGTTGCATTGGGTTACCTTATACATTGAACATTGTGTGTGATCTGCAGGCAGTATGTTATAGGACACGAAGAGCTGAGAAGATTGATGAATACGTTTGTAGAAAATCAGTCAATATAGAGTAACTTGTATTTTAATTATTTACATCTCTGCTCTTTCTGGGCTTTCGAGTCACTGTATGCACATTTATAGAGGGAAGGCTGTCAATCAGAGAAGGACCGCCCGCTGGACTCCTAAACATAAGAGAAGGAAAACATAAGAGCAGTGATTTAAATGAATACAGGTTATCCTGAATCTTTTCCCACAACACTATATACCAATCTGCTCAGCTCCTCCTACTCTATAACATGCTGCTCACAAATCAGGCACTATATCTAATATGACATGTGCTCTTTACATTGATTTAAGCTACATAAACCTTCCACAAAAAATGTATTTCCTGGCCCCTGTTAGAAAGGTGCGTAATGTAAATTGTAGTGTAGATAATATTTTTGGTGTTATACACTTCTGTTCCTCAGCTTTGTCACATGACCAGCAATAAGGTTCTCTAATTCAGGGGTCCCCAACCACCGGTCCGTGGACCAGGCCGTTGGGGGTCTTCTGCCAGTCCGCGGGGCGGACAGGCTGGCCTCGGTAAACGTGGCTCCCGGTACATTATGTGGGGCAGATCTGCGATCTGGCCACAGTCTTGTTGCTCCTAGCCTAGATAATGGCCCTACAGCGCTGTACACCGAGGTCCTGCCAGCATGCCCCGGTCTACAGTGCTGTTTAGTGTATAACCGCGTCCCCATATGACCAAAGCCCCGTCCCTAAACCGCCCGACCCCGCTCCCTGTCCCGCTGGGCCGTGCAGAAGAAAAAGTTGGGGACCGCTGCTCTAATTGACATGGCATCCTATGTGTAGACAGGAAGTCATTTTTGTCTTTTCAGTCTATGAGAACGTCAAAGTGAATCTCATAGGAAATAGCAGACAAACCGATTTCCTGTCCACACATGAGATACTGTGTCAGTTAGATACTCAGCATATCAGTCACATGACACAGCTAAGGACCAGAAGAAAGCAAATAACTCACAAATACAGCCATCGATAAGAAGATTATCTTCTTCACTACATTTTACATCATGCACATTTCTAATGGGACAGAATAAACAGATTTTTGTGGGAGTGTTTCTTTAAGTGTTTTCACTCACAGGAATCCAGAGCTCCTGTAGATTTCATACTGAGAGCACTTGTAAGGTTTTCCATTAATCCTATTGATTTCGGTGGAGATTTGACCATGCATGAACAGTCATCTTTCCATTAAAATCACTGCCATAGCCCATTTATTAACCACAGTAGGGGGGATCTCAGCCCCCAGATCCTGCTGATGTGTGACCCCTATGTGACTCCTTAAAAATATAGATAATAGCATATGGATAGCAATAACACATGTCAGTAAGGAGGCCACACAGGAATAAGACCATTAAATTTCTTGTAAGCAATTTATTTGCAAACAATATTTCATGACTTGATGGATAAAAGTCACGGAGCGCACTCTCAAGGTCTATGATGTAGTCCGGAAAGATTCCCTGTTGTGTAACAAGTTTGCATGCATCCAGTCACATCGTGTCTACTGAAGCAGATAAATGTGGAGGATCTGAAAGTAATAGTAGCAGATGGTTTCAGGCAAACTCTTTTTTTCAGCCCCATGCTGGCAAAATTAAATGTATCACATCTCCTTTCACATGACCACCCGTAAACATGCCGCATAAACATGAGTCCCTTAATAACACACATAATATATTTATTTGTCAAAGCTGCCATGTGCATCTCACTGTCACTGCAGGTACAATTTCAGGAGGTAAGAAAGAATTATTATACTGTAACTCTGTGGGTACGGAGAGAAAGAATCAATCAAATTGTTTGCATGAATAAAGGATAAATATTAGGCTATCTCTTATATCATATATTGATGTAGCAGAGCTAGATTTATGAAGATAGGAGTAATGGCTCCATTTACTAAGAGTTAGATAATGTAAACATTCGGGAAATGCACCAGTTTTATCACAGTGACTGATGCTGGATGATAATTTTAGTGCATCTTCAGACTGTCTACTATAGTTTATACCACCAATTATTTGATTTAGTTTGGGCCATATGTTTGGCACAATTTGGTGAATTTTGGCACATTAAAGGGGTTTTCGTGGCATAAAAATGATTTTTTAAAAAAGGTCTGTTAGTGCTATCAGTGGGTTAATAAGTGCACCCAAATACCTTTAGCAGTGTTTTGAGTGATTTCTAGTTTTCTGGTATCCTCTGCAATTGTTTACATGGATAGCTTCCTGCCTACAACTACCATGATGCATTGCAGTTCACTCAGATCCCCTCTCTCACTTACTCCCTCACAACCCCCCCTATTTCCATAGCTAGCCCGCGGACTACTAGCCCTACCTGCCAGCTAACTAACTCAGTCCCCCAACCCCCTCTCCACCCCATCATACTTACCTGTCTTCTGGTCCTGGAGATGACTTTCCTCGGTGCCGCTGTCCCCTCTTTTAGCGCCTGCGCAATAGAATTCCGACAGAAGCAAAGAGAAGCAGTGGGCATACCACGCATGCGCAAAAGAACGCTGCTACTCTTCACTTCTTGTTGTATTGCAAAGGTTCTGGATCCCTTGTGAAGGAAGCGACGCCCAGCAGAAGAAGAGGATGTGAGCATTGGTGAGTATGATGGGGATGGGGGGGGGGAGGGAGAGAGCAGTACTGATGTCCTCCCGTCTCTGGAAACAGCGTAACGAAACGTCACCAGGAAATCAGAAAATGTGCCTGAGGCGGTCATGGGTAAATATACATTTTTTTTAAAGGGAGTAAATTAGAAATTAGGCGGGGGGGAGGGGGGTTTAGCTTAGTGTTAAAGTTTATGCCGGACAACCCCTTTAAGGCTGAGGCCCCACGTTTTGCTGTTTTGCGTTTTTTTGAGTCATAGTCAAGAGTGGCTACAAAAGGAATGGGAAATATATAGGGATGCTCTTATACTTCTCCTTTCTGCTCAATCCACTGCCGACTTTGGCTCAAAAATACGCAGCAAAATCTGTAACACACAAAGCAACTTTTCCGCAACTTGAGGCCTTAGCCAAAAAAGCTTTTCAGAAATTTTTTATTTGATGACTTATCCTTAGGATAGGTCATCAATTGAACATCATTGTAGATCTAACACCCGGGCACCCTGCCGATTTGAAGCAGCAGTTGCACTTCCTGAGCATCAATTCCACTTCACAGACCATGCCACATCATGTTCATTGGTCACATGGCCTGATTGCAGCTCAGTCCCATTCAAGTGAATGAACTGACCTTGGATACCAAGCACAGCCTTTATACAAATGTACAGGGCTTGGTAAGTAATGAAGAGGTTGCAGAATTCACCTGAACGCTGAAGCCCCTTAAAACAGTTGAATGACTGGGTACCAAGGCGTTGGGCCCCTAAGGATTGTTTACTGAGTTTTTCACTGATTAAATTAAAGGATTAAAGAGTTTTCCCAATGTCAGGTATTTATGGCATATACACAGGATATGTAATAGATTTGAGTCCCACCTATACCAATAACAGCCCCCCTGGCTCCATCCAGTCAGTATGTGGTGGGCAATAACTACTAAAACATCCAAGCAGGCTCCCATAGAAGTAAATGGGGGTTATAGAAACAGTGAAGGACTTTGAGCAATGCTGTTTCCTGGAGTTCCTCGATTTACAGAAACAATATACAGTAGGTCACTGTGTTCTGCTGTTTTTGTTTCTCACATTCACTTCTATTAGAATTACAGAAACTGATGGCAAAGGCGACTCTGCTGTTTTTATTGTTCCAATATATTAAAAAGAAAATTAGAGTAACTGTGAAAATAGTCTTGATAGAAAAAAATTCTACAGTTTTGTAACTACAGCTTCTTATCAGAACTAGGTGACGCCATGAATATAGTCTAGAATAAAACATGTGTGGCCTGATACTGCAGTCCTTTTCTATTCCCCCTATACAGTATGTTATCAATTAAAGGGTAGATGGAAAAACTGTAATATGATATCAGAACCTGACTACACTAGCGTATTTGTAGTCTGTAACCATGGGAACACACAGATCTGCAGAAGAGTTGTAGACTCAGAACTGTGGATTTTGTAAAATCAAGACTACAGTATTTTCAAAGCTGCTTCATTTTATTTTAGATGGAGCAATAAAAATTTCTACATAGGTGGAAATCCATTCAGCATGACATATTCGATTACTGTTTGTAGCTCCATTTATTTTATTAAGTTTGTTCATTTCAACCTAACAGTATTTAAAGGGGTTTTCCCATCTACTTGTTGTGGCAGCTTTTCCTGCTGTCTCTTCTTCTCGCTTATCTTATTCTTCAGTGTACATAAGCTAGAAGTATAGATAGGATCCTTGAGATGGGGATACCCCTTTAAATTCTGCCCTCCTCCACATTTTTTTTGGCTTGGCACCAGTGCTCTCCCCATTAGGCCCAGGGATTTTAATTAGAAGGTTAGAGAAGGGTATCTACCGATTTATTCTCAGTCTGCTCTTATACCACATGGAGAGATGATCTTTTGTGATCTGTTCACATGGCTTAGAGTGTAGTGACCATAATACTGTGATTCTGTACCTGTGAGGTTGTGTGACCTCTGGGTCCCGGAGCATGTGCTGTAGGGGCAGTTACACAGTTAAAACTGCCGCTTGGTACATATCCTGGACTATATATTTGTCTGAAAGGTGGTGACTAGAGATGAGTGAAGTTGTTGGGAGCAAACCAGATTCATCCCAAACTTATCAAAAGTATTAGGTTCCACCCATGAATCACTATTATACTCTTGGGTCTTTTCAGTGGAGGCGTAGATGAGGTGCAGAAAAATAAAACACACCTATGCTTGCCTTCCCTCAACCCTCCTGAGTTCCATTAGGTTAAAGCGTTATCATGTTGGCGCACCTCATTTCACTACTGAGGCCCAATCATAGGCATCAGCGGTCACCCAGGATGCCAGAAAAAGTCAGAAGAAGGTCTCAAGGAAATGCTGGATGCTGTGAGGGAGCCTAGGACAGGTGATGGAAGGCAAGTATAAGTTTCTGCAACTCCCCTGAGCCTCAACTTAATCTACTCTGGATTCTGAAGACAACCGAGGGGATAAGCACTTCTGGTTTGGGCTGAAAAAACTAAACTGGCAACAAAACTCATGAAAATTCATGCAATGAAACTCGCGAGGTTCTTCCATCTCTAGTTGTGTTATTGTTGGTAGAGAAGAGTGAAAAACCAAAGATGTCTGAGCAAAAAACTGGAGAATTTGTCACAGCAGCCTTGGCTGGATAAAGAAGGAAAGGAACATCTGAAGTCAGAATATACCAAATGTAAATCACCAGATTTACCTGCATTGTATGCATTCATTGGATTTACAGAGTGCTTGCGTAGAACAGGTGTCTACCACTACGGGATCACTACATGGGGGTTATATTGGTCTTTGTATAGTGTTTTTATTCAGCATCATTCACTATGTAGTAGTAATATGGTATGGTATTAGTCAGTGACTATGTGACGGCAATGTGTAGTCAATGTGTGGAGGTATTATTTGTACCTTGTATAAAGGTTTCATATGGTAACCATATTATTTAGAGATTCGGTACAACATAGCAGATTCTGATGGGCAGAGGATGTGGCTGCCTTTCTCCTTGAAAACTGGCAGCCACATCTTCTACTAACAGAGGTTGTTTTGTACAACCTGTCCTGGAGGAGAACACTTGCAGTCTACTACTACTGTTAGGCTAGGTTCACATCCGCACTTGAGGAGCCCGAAAAACGGAAATCCAATCCACTTTTAAAGCGGTTACCCTCGGACCCCATAGACTGATTCCGCCTGAAAAATGCCATTCGCATTTTTAAAGCAGAATGGGGAATGGAATCCCCGAGCATTCACCGAGCGCAGATGTGAACTAACCTGTAGCCAGTGTTCTCTCTCGGCACAGTTGTAGTAGGACAGGCAGAAAGGCTATACAGTACACCAGACGTTGGTGAGCAGAGGATGAGGCTGTCAGTGTTGTCAAAGAAATGATCCCAGTTCCTTCTCCAGAAGTGGAGACTAGAGACTCCTATAACCTTCAGTCACATCCTGCTATGCCTGCCATAGTGGGAGTCAGAAAATGAAGGGTGCGGTGCAGGCAATACTCTGATTCCAACTACAGCTTCATAATGAATTATTTTTTGCCCCCTTCAAAAAAAATCCTGGCTAAGTAATTCCGCCTGCAGGTAGTATGTTGTGGTGGAGGCGATTCCCATGTCTATTGAATTTAAAAGAGGTCATAATAAAGTAGTAAGTAGGTTTATACACTTAGATCAAAATCTGCATAAAAAAACCTTCAGTTCATTTTTATAAATTTTGCTGAACAGCCATAAAATCAATGAATAATATATGGCAGATCAGTCCATGTCTTTTTTCCCAACAATTGTACAGTATTTCAGCTCATGCCTAACTTTCCTTTACTCATTACAGAACAAAGTACACAAGACATTCAAAGTTTTGCAAAGTTTTCCAGAATCTACTAATGAGAGTCCATGCCAAACTTCTGTTGACTTGTGTTATTATAATTTTATATGTTGATTCATTTAATTTGCTTTCATTTATATTTGCAACTCTACAGTCAAAAGATGTTACAAGTTCGACTTTTACTTTATCAGCATAACTGGCACAAGACTCCAGTGACATCTTTAAAATTCCTTCTCTGAGCTGAGAGACCCTCAAGAGGAATTATCTCCCTGAAGACCTGCTTTGGTTTTCTATAAAGAACATGCTTCTCAAAGTTGACAAAAAAATGAAATATCCACCAAGGAATCCTATATCATAATTCCTGAAAACCCTCCTGAGACCAACTCACAAAATTATAGTTTGCATTATTGAGGACAAGTGTACATGTTAGAATATAAATTATTATTAAAAAGTGGTTCATTTGTGTGAAGATGACTAAACTTCGTGTTATTTGCAGATTTTCGATATTATCTTCACTCTGCTATTGACCTGGTTTATTCCTACAAAAGTTTATTAGGTTTCAAATTTTGCAAACAACCAACTAGATTAAAATCACTGCCAAGTATGTATCCAGGAGCGCTCTGTAACCCCCTGACTGTAACTATAACCCCCGTTATTTTAAATAACACCATCAAAAGTGTAAATCGATTTACCTAAATTGATGGATTTTTTTGCTGAAATTTTTTTTTGAAATTTTTTTGAAGTGCTCACCACTAGGTGTCTCCCTTCCCTCTAACTTGCCATCCACTGTTATCATGTGAAACATCTTTAGCAGCACAGACACTGATGGATTACAATTTGGGCAGGTCTTTGGGTTTCTAGTCACAAGCATTGTTCTCCTTTTCTGTAGGCCCTTCTTTTTTAGAATGCACAGTATTGCCTCTAATATTAACCTTCCTGCCCCCTATACAAATCCAGCTACAGTATTCTAGCTCTCTCTTCAGCCACAACTATCCTGTGTGTCACTGGCATTATTATTACTACTGTCTATAGCATCACATTTATGGGGGTTGTGGGGAAATGCAGCAAAGCTATGCACACAGTTTACATAGATATGATGCTACAGACAGTCGTTATAGCAATGCCTGTAAAATGTACAGAGATGGACTAACATACGTACTTCCAGACAGCATGTATAGGACACACAGAATAGTTGTGGTGAAGACAGAGCCAGAATACTGTAGCTGACTAAATCCCAAATCATATATAGATGAGATAAAGAAAAAGTTACAAGTTGTTTGTTAATGAGTAATTGCACAGAGATCCTAAAAACCTCAAAACGCCACCATTCTTTACATAAGGGACCATATAACATGAATCAAATTTCCCAAGTGTGTATACAGTATATTCCCATAATGAATGACTTAGGTTTAAGACCAACTGAGTTCAGGTTGCCTGTTCATAAGTCACATTGTAGCTATAGATACTGCCACTACCGAGCTTATGCATTTGCTTTAAAGTATGTTTACCCAATTCACAATGATACTATACATATAAGAAAAACCATAATGTAAATACATGTAGATACAACAGAAATATAGAATATATATTTCTACCTATTAAATACGATAGATATAGATAATAGATATATAGATAGATACATAATTCATAGATAGATAGAGATAATTAATTAATTAATATATGCATAATTAATACATAGATAAATAGATAGATATAATTAATATATACATAATAAATAAATAGATATAATTAATAGAAACATAATTAGTCAACCACCAATTGTGCAAGTTTTCCCACTTAAAAAGATGAGGCCGGCCTGTAATTGTCATCATAGGTAGACCTCAACTATGGGAGACAAAATGAGAAAACAAATCCAGAAAATCACATTGTCTGATTTTTTTAAGAGTTTATTTGCAAATTATGGTGGAAAATAAGTATTTGGTCACCTACAAACAAGCAAGATTTCTGGCTCTCACAGACCTGTAACTTCTTCTTTAAGAGGCTCCTCTGTCCTCCACTCATTACCTGTAGTAATGGCTCCTGTTTGACATTGTTATCAGTATAAAAGACACCTGTCCACAACCACAAACAGTCACACTCCAAACTCCATTATGGTGAAGACCAAAGAGCTGTGGAAGGACACCAGAAACAAAATTGTAGACCTGCACCAGGCTGGGAAGACTGAATCTGCAATAGCCAAGCAGCTTGGTGTGAAGAAATCAACTGTGGGAGCAATAATTAGAAAATGGAAGACATACAAGACCACTGATAATCTCCCTCGATCAGGGGCTCCACGTAAGATCTCACCCCGTGGGGTCAAAATGATCACAAGAACGGTGAGCAAAAATCCCAGAACCACACGGGGGGACCTAGTGAATGACCTGCAGAAAGCTGGGACTAACGTAACAAAGTCTACCGTCAGTAGCACACTACACCACCAGGGACTCAGATCCTCCAGTGCCAGACGTGTCCCCCTGCTTAAGCCAGTACATATCAGGGACCGTCTGAAGTTTCGGTATTACGCTGCAGGGCATAATACCGTGTGCAGGGGTCGCTACGGGGCATAATACCGTGTGCAGGGGCTGCTGCGGGGCATAATACCGTGTGCAGGGGCTGCTTCGGGGCATAATACCATGTAATGCTGTGTGCAGGGGCCGCTGTGGGCCATAATACGTTTAATACTGTATAAAAAAAAAAAAACACCTACTCACCTGTCCCTTGTGCTCCGATGTCTCCGACCGCAGTCTGGTTCTGCTGCTCTGGTGTTCTCTTCTGGTGGAAGTCCCCACCACTTCACATGACCGCTGAGGGGAAGAAAACACCGAAGCAGCAGGACTGAAACGTGCTGGAAGACACCGGAGCACCTTCCCCAGCCTCATGGACAACCCCTTTAAGGTGGCACTTAGGCTTTATTAAAGGGTCTTTCCAGCTCATTTTTATTGATATTCTATCCTTAGGACAGATTATCAATAACAGATCAGTGGACCCCTCCTCTGATCAGCTGTATGAAGGGGCTATGGCGCCTGTTTATATTATACCCTGTCTGTTTATAGTGACCGCGTGATGTAATTACAGCCTTGTCACATAGACATGTATAGGACAAGGCTGTAGTTACATGACATGGCCGCTATGAGATGAATGACACTATGTAAACAGAGAAGCGGTCACGGCACTTACACAGGTACCACGGTTTATTCAAACAGCTAATCAAAAAAGCTCAAAAACCCAGGACCCCCACTGATTAGTTTATTAATGACCTGGAAAACCTTTTAATTAGTTAACACCTGGGGCATTATTAATAAGGGGCACTATTTATACAGGGTACACACAGACATTATTAATATAAAGATGCACTTGGGGGTATTATTCATTATGGGGGGTTATATCATATATTTTATAATTGGGGGTAGCAGCAGGATGGGGGCTTTGTGTAGGTGAGGACAATGTGGGTCAGGTGCCTGGAAAAATGAGGAGCCAAAGATGTCTGTGTTGCCACCTTTACAGAGACAAGTCACAGCTGGAAGAAGTGGTCATGGCGGTCCAGAGGGAAGAGAAGGGAAATGTGAAGGATTAGTTAGAGACGTCACCTGTAAGTCACAAAATGTTACTGCCCTGTATTCACCTAAATGATAGAGGATAAATACCTGATTGATGGGGGTCTGTCTGCTGAGACCCCCACTAAGCCTGAGAATTGGTTTTTTTTTCCCCCACTGGGTGGGAATTCAGCCTGACCTCAGCCATATATATAGGTGTGTCGCTTGGTGGATGGACAAACCCGCGTGGCTCTCATTCACTTCAATGGGAGTGCCAAAGATAGCCGAAGTCCAGTCCTCAGCTATATGCGGGGCTCCTATTATAGAGAATGGGGACCACGTGGCCTCGTCCATCCACCAAGCAGAAGATGTGTGAAGTTACTTTCATTGTTAATGCCGTGTTGTTGATCTGATACTGAAGTAATACAGGAAGAAGAATTCTTAAAAACTGTTTTATAACTTTGTGTATTGTGTGACAATAACAGCATGTGACACTAACAGCATGTAAACGCAATTTTATATATTTTTTTTGGGGGGGGGGCGTCTTTCGTTAGTCCGCCTCAGGCAGCAAAGAGGCTAGGTACACCACTGGGTGTGTAATATCAATCAATTATAAGTGACAATCAAGCAATTAGATAAAAATATATGGAAAATTGATACATAATATATCATTCATAGTGCAATATAAAACACGTGAAAATATAAGTGCTATCTTGAAAAACAAGTGTAGAAGATCAGGTGTAAACCTGAATAGCAAAATTATCTATAATAATAAATAATAAGCAACAGGTGTATAGATATATAATATGTAAGTACCTGATACAATCCAGAAATATGTGTAACATAGTCCCCATGCCCTGTCAGCGTGTAGTAACGTCTACTGCGCATATGCGGAAGTATAATAAAGTTGTATATGCATTGAATAGTGCTTAATGTCTCGCGCATGCACAATAGCCGCTAAAAATAGCGGGCGCCATCTTGGAAAAAGGTAAAATACCTCAAACCAGCGCTAAATACTATAGAGGATTGTTAAACACATAAATAGACTCTAATAGCGCTCTAAATTAGTTGGATTACCCCATGTTATAAGAATATAGATATAAAGAATGTACTAAAGAAAGACAATATGTCCATAATGTATATAAAAATATATGAAACCACATAAAAACCGCAAGATTAAAATGAACCATATTTACTGAGTAGAATTTGGAGAAATGATCTTATTGTCTTTGCTCTTAGACATATAGTAATGGTAGTTATTTTGGAATTATAATGGATATGAGTTTGGATATGAGTTGACCCACAAGAATGCACATATTTAGTATTTCTCTCCTTCCACTGCCGATGCAGGAACCTGCCATATTCCACCTCACAGAACAAGCAGTTCTGTACAAAAGTTTCAGGCAGATTTTATATAATGTTAATGGTTTATTTTGTCTATCAACAAAATGATCTGAATAAAGAAAAGGAAATGTAAATCTCATCCATATTTGGTGTGACCTAACAGTAGATGGGTATACCTGGGTCTTACTGGTTTCTGCCAGTTCTGAGCTTATGGCACTGCTAGACATCTTCTGATTTCGAAGGGCAATAAGTATGATGTGTCTTTCATCTCCTGCACTAAGTTTCAGAAACTGCATACTTACCAGAATTGATGGAAGGCAATGGGTGGTCACACCAAAGATCGATTTGGTTTAGATTTCTCTTATGTTCATTCACTTTACATTTTTTTTGGCAGACAAAAGTAAACTATTAACCCTTCTATTTTAAAGTATTCTTACTTTGCAGCCTTTTCCCCCACCTGCCTAAAACTTTTGCATGGTACGGTAAGACTAAGCATGCAAGTGATCAATTCAGCTACAGTACCTGACTTGCAAAACTGATAACTAAAAGTGAAGTTATGAAGGTTAAGTATCTGAGGATTCTCTGACATTCATTCCCACCTCACATACATTAGCCTTTACTCTATACAATGTTGACTTTAATGAGATAGATTCTATTGTTTGCCCACAGTCATATGTGCACGTTCTACATTGTTCCTAGGAATTGCAAGTGATTGATTTTTTGACATGTAGGCAGGTGGGTAAGAGAGCAATTAAACAGGATGTCGAATTGCTTTTGTGTCCTTTGTCATCACTGGGAATAGAATCTTTATATAACTGCAGTATTCTACAAGAGTAACTCTTGCACAGAAAGCAGCAAGAGATCTTTCCTGCAGAGCTGATCATTAGAGCAAGTAGACAATTTTCTTTAATATGTAACAATTAGAACTTGATAAATGTCTGGACGCAACTAGGGGTGCACAAAAATCTAAATTGGACCCCATCCTGGTGCTGTTTTTTCCCTCCAAAATTCCCCTTCCCAGCAGAAGAGGCCAGGCAACTGTTTGCTGTAAAGGAACTTCAGGTCATTTCTTTCCTCTACTGTTTGCTAATGTTGCATTGTCATTGGAGAAAGAGATTTAAAGAGGCCAACAAAGCTTTCCACCAGTATGTAGTTTTGCCTTTTCACATCTTAGGTCAGGGACCCACGTTGCGGAAATGCTGTGTTTTACATTACCTGCAAAGTAGATGGGATTCTGGCCAATCCCATCCACACTTGGGACTGTTTTTGCAAATCGCAGCATGTCAATTATACCTACAGAAATGCTGGCGTTTTCCGTATGGGTATAATAGGGGCAGAAAGTCCACAGAAGAAAACTCTGCGGACTTTCTGTGAATAACACTATGGAAAAAAACGCAAGGCATTTCTGCTGTGGTCTTTTTAGCTGTGTCTCTCTATGTGGGGCCTTAACCTTAAAGGGTTATTCCCATCTTGGCAGAGATTTGAAGATATAGGAATAACCCTTTAAGATCTGGCAAGATTAAAGAAACTGGTCCTAAGGAATAATTGCTCCTTAGTCCTGACCCTTAGGGAACAGTGGAGCAGTGCATGGGAGCTATGGAAGAGAATAGGACAGCTGAGCTTTACTGTTTCTGTAGCTTCATAGTTAAGGAAACAATATAGCTAAATATGCTAAACTGTTTCCGTAGCTCCCGCTCACCTATATGGGAGTAACAAATACAGCATAAAAACCAGATAGAAAGCTATTTCAAATAGACTATTTGAGATTCCTAACTAGAGATTTCTTTGGGACCTCCATCAATAAACTACAGTAGATCTTGGAGAAGCTACAATTCTGTCTCTCTGTAGGACCCACCATATCAGGGGATTACACAGACAGTCAGTTATTTCCCCTGTAGTGATGCTGCAAGGGAATTGAGTTCTCGCTGCCGGATTTCCTTCAGATTACAGCTCAATTCCAGGGGACCCAGCAACCGAACGCATTATGATCAGGTTATTTTTGGGGAATAAATCCGAAATGATTGAAGGAACAGTAAGGTTGTTTTTACTTCTTTCTGTATTGATAGATTTGTACGAACATGCAGCAAGGCTAACCAAAATTACATGCAAGTGTGTATATCATTTTACTGAAATGCTACAGTGCTGCTGTATGTGAAGCTGTCAGAAATATAAATTGACAGTTGCGCTGGAACACTTACCACTATATTATAAGCCGGTCATGCTACATTAACAAATGTCAACTAGATGCCACTGTGAATAAAAGATAGACTTTGGATCCAGCATAAACGTCCATAAAACCTAAATCTTTACTTAAATCATCATTAAAATCCCATAGTTATTAGCAAAAGTACTAAAGAACACATTGAATTGCTATACAGTGACGGTTTTCGAACAATGGGGCACATTTATTATTATTCTATTATTTGTAGCATAAAGAAGTTGCAAACCTCTAGCTTCCGACTTTTTAAATGCCTCTTGTGGGAAAAATTGTGGCATTTTTACCCCACCGTTGCCACTTTTTTGAAAGGAGGATCGGCGAGGGGCAGGTTATGATCATGTATACCAGTTAACTCACATAAATCCATGCCAAGTGAGAGCTGACATAGATTTCAGTGGTGGTGCATGGCGCCCTGGAGGATGCGCCTGCTTTATGACAAGTGGTAAACTTTGACATAAGTAAGGCGCATCCTCCAGCTATGCAGGGATTATTAAGACTGGTGTATTAAACACCAATGTTGATAAATCTCCCCCAGAGTTCTTTGTTAAGCATACTGCATGGAATTTATCAAGCCATCTATACCAGTTTTCTAGCTCAGATGGATGCAAATCTGGTGCAACTTTGTCTACGGACCTTTCCTGTACCAAAGATACATCACATGCCTGTTCTGTGTTTCGCTTGCCACTTTTTGGAAAAGTGGGTGGATCCGGTTGACCTGGAACGCCTCAGGCCAACATATTTGCTATAACTCATGCTAGAAAACTGGTGGGAATTACACAGGAAATCTATGGAAGTTCCTGACTTCGCCAACTAATGGGCATCAGGTATATTAAAGGCTAAAGCTACTTGATAATTCAGGAACTCCTTGTGCTAGATGGTGCCTTTTTTAAGACTGACATAAGAAACGCCAGTCTTAATAAATTCCTCCATAATGTAAATCCCACCATAACTCCATCTGAATACCATAATGGTGTTAAGTTAACTAAATCAAACAGTGCAAAGAAACACATATTACGTGAGCACAAATATAATTACCTATAATACAATATAATACAAACTATCGAGCCCCCTACAAACAGTGGGTACGGAAAGTATTCATACCGCTTTAAATTTTACACTCTTTGTTTCAATGCAGCCTTTTGCTAAAAGCAAAAAAGTTCATTTTATTTCTCATTAATGTACACTCAACACCCCATCTTGACAGAAAAAAAAACAGAAATGTAGATATTTTTGCAAATTTATTAAAAAAGAAAAACTGAAATATCACATGGTCATAAGTATTCAGACCCTTTGCTCAGTACTGAGTAGAAGTCCCTTCCTTTTGAGCTAGTACAGCCAGGAGTCTTCTTGGGAATGATGCAACAAGTTTTTCACATCTGGATTTGGGGATCCTCTGCCATTCTTCCTTGCAGATCCTCTCCAGTTCCGTCAGGTTGGATGGTGAACGTTGGTGGACAGCCATTTTCAGGTCTCTCCAGAGATGCTCAATTGGGTTGAGGTCAGGGCTCTGGCTGGGCCAGTCAAGAATGGTCACAGAGTTGTTCCGAAGCCACTCCTTTGTTATTTTAGCTGTGTGCTTAGGATCGTTGTCTTGTTGGAAGGTGAACCTTCGGCCCAGTCTGAGGGCCAGAGCACTCTGGAAGAGGTTTTCTTCCAGGATATCTCTGTACTTGGCCGCATTCATCTTTCCTTCAATTGCAACCAGTCGTCCTGTCCCTGCAGCTGAAAAACACCCCCATAGCATGATGCTGCCACCACCATGTTTCACTGTTGGGATTGTATTGGGCAGGTGATGAGCAGTGCCTGGTTTTCTCCACACATACCGCTTAGAATTAACGCCAAAAAGTTCAATCTTCGTCTCATCAGACCAGAGAATCTTATTTCTCATAGTCTGGGAGTCCTTCATGTGTTTTTAGGCAAACTCTATGCGGGCTTTCATGTCTTGCACTGAGGAGAGGCTTCCTTCGGGCCACTCTGCCATAAAGCCCCGAGGTAGAGGGCTGCAGTGATAGTTGACTTTGTGGAACTTTCTCCCATCTCCCTACTGCATCTCTGGAGCTCAGCCACAGTGATCTTTGGGTTCTTCTTTAGCTCTCTCACCAAGGCTCTTCTCCCATAATTGCTCAGTTTGGCTGGACGGCCAGATCTAGGAAGAGTTCTGGTCATCCCAAACTTCTTCCATTTAAGGACTATGGAGGCCACTGTGCTCTTAGGAACCTTGAGTGCTGCAGTAATTCTTTTGTAACCTTGGCCAGATCTGTGCCTTGCCACAATGCTGTCTCTGAGCTCCTTGGGCAGTTCCTTTGACCTCATGATTCTCATTTGCTCTGACATGCACTGTGAGCTGAGAGGTCTTATATAGACAGCTGTGTGCCTTTCCTAATCAAGTCCAATCAGTTTAATTAAACACAGCTCGACTCCAATGAAGGACTCAAGGAGGATCAGAAGGAAATGGACAGCATGTGAGTTAAATATGAGTGTCACAGCAAAGGGTCTGAATACTTATGTCCATGTGATATTTCAGTTTTTCTTTTTTAATAAATTTGCAAAAATATCTTCATTTCTGTTTTTTTCTGTCAAGATGGGGTGCTGAGCGTACATTAATGAGAAATAAAATGCACTTTTTTTGCTTTTAGCAAATGGCTGCAATGAAGCAAAGAGTGAAAAATTTAAAGGGGTCTGAATACTTTCCGCACCCACTTATACCCTATATACATAATAAAATGCAATGAATGTACTGTATGTAAAAGTCTATGATGGATTTTTAATTATATTACCTGCAACATACAGTATGTTTGCCAGAGAACATTGTTCGGAATCGGAACGCATCTCAGTTTGGCGATGCCTGGTGTTATTCTTTTGTACTTTTCTTGCTGACTATAGAATTTTAATGCAGAATTAAATAAATATACATGTCTCCTGCAGTTAATGCTAGATCCGAATTCTATCTTTTGTTCACAAAGACTGTGTTCATGGGCCAGCAAGGGATCAGTGTGTTATTGGAACAGGAGGCTGTATAAATCAGTAGAGGTTCGGGTGAGCACCATATATATCTTTTTACTTACTAGATGGGACATAATATTGCATGGTGTCAACTTGTCTTTCAATGTCTGCTGTCAATGGAAATAAGGATTGGGCATACTGGATTCCAATGCCTCATCCTTTGCTCCCCCAGCACTGGTAAAGGTCATTGTTGTCAGTATAACATACACTTACCAATAAGAAAATTTTCACTTTTGGCTTTAACATGTGTTGTGTCTGATGGTGACATGACATTTAGTTGTTGCAGCAATATATCCCATCTATCGATCATGTGATCTTTCCTATAGCTTCCTATTACAGAAATGAGACACCATATTCCCTATTTAAATGGCTACATCTCCAATGATCAGAGTAGCGAGCTGCGGGGGGAGATAACACGGCTGGTAGATTGGACTTCTCGCCGGCACTATTAAACATGCACTCTTCCCTTCATGTGACCATCAGGCATAACATTGTTACAGCTCAAAGTGAAAATGAAGTGTCATTGGTAAATTTATTACATACTGCCGATAGAAACAATGACCTATATTTTTAGCTGACTTTAATTTCCTTCTGCCTATTAAAATAACTCAGAGGACCCAAGTATGCATGTTTATGGGGATGTCACTCATTCACCTGACAGCTATCTCATTTGTATGGCCAGCTTTAATGTGGACATGGTGCCTTGGCTTAAGAAGTAATGGCATCGGTATGGATTTAATTAATGCCGTAATAGAAATTACTGATATAAAATGTTATTCCTTCTTCAACGAATTGGCAAATAAATAACACACCAAGAAGGAGTTGTTGGAATGGAATTAGACTTTCTATATATGAATGTAAATATATAAGTGACTGCAATATTAGTGAGAAAGGAGAGGTTTATTCCGGAAAACTACAACTGAAAGAAGTTTTTAGTACCCTGTTGAACCCCCCTAGTCTTGATACATGATGAGATATGGTTGGGCATGGAGGGATGCAGATTCCATATGGTACCCTGTACAGATGTTGCAGCTGTGTCTGTAGATCCTGCACATTCATAGGTTGCTGATGTTGGTGTTCCAGCTGGTCCCATAAATGCTCAGTGCAGTAAATTTGGTGACTGGGCAGGCCAAGGAATTATTGCAATCTGACAGAGACATTCCTGGGAAACCCTTGCTGTGTATGGGCGAGCAATATACTGCTGACAAATGTCAGATAGAAGTCCTGCGATGAGACACAACACATGTGGATGTCCTTCACATATTGCTGAGTTGTTAGTGTCCCTCATATCACTACTAGGGGTGATCGATTGTCCTATACGATGGCTCAATACTGATTATTACATCAACAGTTGGGGCTGTGCGTTGCTCCACAGCAAATGCAGGACTGAAGCAGAGACCATGAAGCCTCCTCCTCTCAAACAGAACCTGAATTTGTTGTTAAAGATGATAGGGCTCCAGTCCGCAGCAGTCCAGCTTTCTCATTCACATTGCCACTGCAAATGAAAAAGACAATAGCTGGCTATCAATGGCAGGACACATAATGGGCACCATGACACCAAATTTTCTTCTGACAAGCACACGGAAATTATCTTGGCAGAGACAGGGGTATGTCATGAAGGCACCACCTGTATCGTGTTGGTGGGCAAGGAAACTGTTGGAGATCAAACAATCAAACAATTCTCTCTACTGGTGGTCTGTCTGGGCTCTTTGGAGCCTGTTCACATTGTGTACAAACCCTCATTTAACCACTGCTGCCAACACCTCAAAATAGGTAGGTGAGAAAAACCTAGATAGAGGGCAATTGCTTTTCTCAATCCAAAGATGCGCCCCCTCTCAAAGTCTGTCAACTGGACAAAATTTCTTTACCAGCGTCAGAGAAGCATGTGTAGCAGTCAACAATCTCTTAACAAGAGGTACACTACCCAAAATTACGCCCTCTTGTGGCAAGATTCAGTGTCTAAGCAGACCACACCTGCAATCATTTACATACCTGCCTGAGACATCATTTCATGACGCATTTTGCAGCAATTCAACATTTTTGAGTGTTTTTTTTTTTTTTTTTGTTTGTGGCAATAAGTATGTAATATTGTAAGATGTTGCATGACTACATTGTGTCAATCAAGCTGTAATGAAAGGGTTAAGATTGGCTCGAGATTCTCTCCATATAGCCAACCACATCACACCATTTAAACACAAGGCATCTTGCCTGAACTAGGTGTACCGGTAAAGGAAGTGTAATTTTCACCACCCCAGGGATGACTTTGAAAATATGTACGAAGCCATTACTGTTACAAAAATGTAATCAGTTTTAATGAGTTAATTACAGAAATTATTTTCAGTTCCAGAGATCTTTCAGTTACCTTCTAGAAGTTATCATTCTAAGTAATTATTTAGATATTGACGGTAATTAAATGTAATTTATTTCTTGAAATATTCATTTAGTGGGAAAAACCCATGCAATTTTATAGCAGCTAACAGAATCAAAATGCATGATATGAAAGTAAAGTGTAAGCGAGATATTTTACACCAACAGATAAATGCCACATTTACATCGGGCTGTGCATAGCCATATCATGAAAAATTATTTTTTTGCATTTTCAATCATGCACATAATTTCAGAAATGTTTGCAAATCATATTTTACATTTCATGTTTAAACTGATTCGGAAAATTTTCCTAATCTTATCGCTACACTTTAGAATTAGAGCAAATGTCTACATTGCTCCAGATTCACTTTCATACCTTAGTCTTCTGCAAGTAATAAAAGTAGGGTAGATTTTTTAGAAAATCTTTTGTATGGCATGTCATTTTTTCTTTCAGATCCCACTAAAACCTTAGAATGTAGTCCTATTATGAAGTTGTAAGGAAGCAATCTCAACTTGAACATGTTTTTAGAAAGCCATTCTTTCTCACCAAATTACCAGTAAAGTACATTTCCACCCAAATAATGAAACCTAGTGTATGTTCTCTGCATAGCATTTAACCTACCGAGGTAGAAAATTTAACTTGACACTTAAAGGGGTATTCCCATCTTAACAGTGGCATAACTAAAGTCTTGTGGGCCCCGTTGCAATCTTTTGTCCGGGACCCCCCTACCTCATCCCTACAGTGAATTCTTGATAATGATGGTTACGGGTGATAAGGAGTTTAATCAACCTTAGTCTGGTTTGGGTAATCTGTGGGTCTTCTTGGCTTATGGGCCAGATGGAAGCTGCAATCTCAATACTGATGCAAGTGCTTATGGGCCCCCTAAGGATCCGGGGCCCCGGTGTGACTGCTCCGTCTGCACCCCCTCAAGTTACAGCCCTGCATCTTAACAAGCTATCCCCTATCCATCTACTTCCAGATCTGTGAGGGTCTGACCACTAACACCACCACCAATCCACTTTCTTCAGAATGGGGGCAGAATTGGGGGCAAAAGACCCCCATTTTTCTGATTGATAGGGGTCTTAGCAGCCAGTCCTTCAGGGATCGGCAAGCTATCCCCTATCCTAAGCATAGGGGATAAATTATTAAAATGGAAATAACTCTTTAACAAGTTGAATAGACAGCTGCAACAAACCTTAAAGGGATTTTCCCAGCTAAAAATATTGGGGGATTCAGTTTTTAATGTAAGGTTGTGCTGCAAGTCTTGTATCATACTAGGTATATAGGCATACCACAGATGCTTTTTGTCTGATAAAATAAGTGCTAGTTCAAAAGTAATATATAATTCATGGCTAGTAACACGGTGCATATAGCAACTATTAGAAATATAATGTAGCATTGGCCCATAAGGGAAAGTAGCGTAGTTAAATTCACTAGTACTATTATCTTAAAAGCTGCTAATACACACATCCATGACCTGTACTTTAGCATTGCCAATGAGGGACCGGTTCCAAACAAAAGAAACAAAAGGATCCATGCTTGCCCAAGTCTTACAAATGGTTTCCTTTATTCATGCCAGCACACAATGCGTTTCGGAGCCATAGAGCCCCTTTATCAAGTGTATCACTGGTCTGCTACCAAGCCCATAGGCCAAAGGTTGCAGAGATACAAACATAATGAAAGGACAGTCATGTTTATACAGAAACAGGTAGTAGTGGTAATATAGAAGTCATAGGACATAAGTTGCAGATATACAGACATATATACATGGAGGAAAGACAAAGTGTCCACAGAATTACAGACTTGACTCTGGCATCAAACAGAAACAGGTCTTAGACATACACACAGTAGGGTAGCATGCATCCAAACAGCAGATCATGAAACAGACAACTGAAGTCCTTGTTTGGTCAGGTTGTGAATGCAGAGGCAGGCTTATATACACATACAAATAGTGATGAACAGAAGGAAGTTAAGCAGGTGAGCACACTTATCCATAAAGAGAAAGGAGCAGGCACAGAAGTAGCCAGGCTGCTAGATTGGCTGGGAAACTTAGTAGAGCGGTGAGGACAGGGCACCGGCATTACAGAATTACAGATAGATAGATAGATAGATAGGAGATAGATAGATAGATAGATAGATACTGGTGTAGCAAATGTTAACGTGCCTCAACAAATGTTAACTTGTCATTAAATGCATTGCAATGCATTAAATGTCAAGATAATGTCTGCTACATAGTTACACAGAGAGCAAAAAAGAGAGCTAGATGATAGAAGGAGCTTCAGAACATAAAATTTTATTTCAAATTGTAACAAAATCTTACTTTTAAAAATTGAAGGTAATTTTTCCCCACCCACATATCTCCTGACATGCTATTGCTTGCTGGTGACAGTGATTTCTCTCTGATTCATAGGTGTCTAAGGTATTTCTGAGAACTATTATTTGAAATGTGAATCACAGAGATTTATTTTTATTAATTTAACAATCTGTCCCATTTCAGCAGTGCTCTGCGCTTACAGCCATAATAGATCACTTGCTGAGAATGGGTTATTTCTAATACAGATATTTTATTATACCCAAATGAAACTATTTATTGGAATTAGAAAACCACGAGTGACTGTTGGTTCCTTATTTATATATTTTTTCTAAGGGATATTCTTTCATTGTACATTACTACAGAACTGCAAACAAAGTCTACATAAATTCACTGGAAAGGTATAACACAGAGAAGGATGGAGTGAGGTCAGACAGGTCAGAAGTTGGCAATGGAGTCAGAGAGAGACAAATGTGAGACCACCAGTGAGGTGTAAACATAGTCAGGAAGTCAGGGGTCAGAGAAATGATATCATGCGGTATGCTGTATATTTGCAGTAGTCAGAAGGGTAGCAAAACAAGGCAGAGTTCAGTAATGATTTAGCAGAGCTGGATATGCGGTACAGAGATTTATAGTACAGACATACAGTATTAGAATATTACAATAGGGCTCTAAGGTTGAGATGCTTACCACTTGTGTTTGCTTGTTTTCCTGACTATGACAGGTGCATGTGGCAACTAGACTACAGTTGTTTTAATATATGTGCGCGTAGTTGGATATGTTCGGTAACATATTGGATTCTGTATCTTTTAGTGCTGTTATTGCTTAAAGAGGACCTTTCATGTCCTCATGAATGTGTGGTTTTATATACCGCTAGGAAGCTGACAGTGCACACTGTCGGCTTTCCCAGTATGTGCCCTGGTGGTGGAGATATCGGTGCTGTTAATTTCAGCACCGATATCTCCCTCACTGTCAAAGGGGTGTTCCTCACAGCCTAGCGTTATCGCTGTGCTGTGAGGACCGCCCCTCTGACAATATTCTAACAAAGCCTTGTACTGTCAAAGAGGGCATTACTTGCCGCCCAGCGATGACGCTAGGCTGTGAGGAACGCCCTTCTGTCAGTGGGGAGATATAGGTGCCAAAATCAACGACCAGGGCACATAATGGGAAAGCCGACAGTGCTCTGAATTCAATGCACTGTCGGCTTTCTAACAGTATATAAAACCGCACATTCATGAAAACATGAAACATCCTCTTTAAATGTATTATACATCATTGTATGGCTATGGCGCCAGTAAAGTGATTGGTGGGGAACTGGAAATTAGCCCACAACAGCATGGAAATATATGGGCAGAATGTTCTGTGTTCTAGATGTTGGTAAACATTGGAGTCAAGTATTTGAATAGAAATGGGTGAACTTTACAAGATTTGTTTTACCGATGTGTTTTTCCATCTGTTTAATTTCTAGCCATACTTTTTTTATTAGCATGAACCAGAAGTTCTATCATTAAACCCTGTCTCTTCAGAAATAATATTCACCTTCCCTCACCTTTTCTGGGCTTTCTCGTGGTGTCCGGCACTTCTTCAGAGTTCTCTGCCAGCTACATGGGGCTCACCAGCATCATAATGCTTTAACACAAGCCTAGGATGGGTGAGGCAAGGTGAGTATAAGTGTTTATTATGTTTAAACACCTCTCCCGGGCCTCTGCTTATTATACTGTGGCACCAGAAGAGACCCCAAAGTATAATGATGAAGTGACTTATGGGTGATGAATCCAAAAAGTTTTGGGTTTTGATTGAGCCTGAAACTTTTTGAAAATTTTGGTTGACTCTTTCTCAATCCAATTCGTTTGCTTATCTCTAGAGTTGACATATCTATTAATCTCCTGAACCATATCTGTATATATTAGATAATAGCAACTGATGCAACTGACCCTCTGACCCTTTAACTAGAAGAAAAGACTCTACCCTAAATATAACAATCAAAGAAAACATATTATGCATCATTGGTAAATGGCGTTAATGTTCCTGATTTCTTCCTATGCTTTTAACCCAGGAAACTGCTGTGATGACTGTTTATGTTAAAGTGGTACTATAATATGGCACTCTCATACAATCAGCCCTTAAAGAGGACCTTTCATGTCCTCATGTATATGCGGTTTTACATACCGCTAGAAAGCTGACAGTGCGCTGAATTCAGCGGGCTGTCAGCTTTCCCATTATATGCCCCGGGGCTGGAGATATCGGGGTTCTAAATTTCCCCTGTTCACTGTCAGAGGGGGCGTTCCTTACAGTCTAGCTTGGCTGTGAGGAATGCCCCCTCTCTCTGTACTTGTCCATAGCCCTGTACTGTCAGAGGGGGCGTTCCTTACAGCCCAGTGATTACGCTGCGCTGTAAGGAACACCTCCTCAGTACAGGGCTATGGACGAGCACAGTCAGGGAGGGCGTTCCTCACAGCCAAGCTAGACTGTAAGGAACGCCCCCTCTGACAGTGAACGGGGAAATTTAGACCCCCGATATCTCCAGCCCCGGGGCATATAACGGGAAAGCTGACAGTGCGCTGAATTCAGCGCGTTGTCGGCTTTCTAGCAGTATGTAAAACCGCATATACATGAGGACGTGAAAGGTCCTCTTTAAAGGGAATGTGTACCAGAAAATTACCTATTTTATTAAAGGGAGTCTGTCAACAGAACCCAACATCTCTGACCAGCCCCACAGACAGATATGTTAGGATCACTTGAATCAAACAGTTCTTTCCCCTTGGTGCCTCAGTTGCCAAGATGTTGCCATTTTTGTCAATATGCAAATAAGCTCTTTGGAGCATCAAGGACAATGTCATTACTCTAAAGAGGTAACAGCAACGCCCTCTTTGCTCCAAAGAGCTCATTTACATAAACATTCTGATTCTCAAAGACCATTTGATTCAGGTGACCCTAACTTACCTATTAGGTTGGGTTGATCTGCTGGGGTCTGGTGATAGACTCCCATTATATCATGGTTTTATGTTTAAACATATTTTTAAAGAAGCTGTGATGCCAAGTACAGCCACTATAAAATGTATGGAGCTGAGTTTGGTTTTGTGGGAAGAGACCACCACATTCTTCCAGAGATTGAGGTCTCTTCAATCAGCTGATCAAGTGTTAGACCTATGGCGATCTGCAATTGATGACCTATCCTTAGTCTGGAAAATGCCTTCAATCTTCCTGGATCCCAGTGAGTGTGTAAAGGTGGGTAGCAAGATATTGGAGTTAACTGGAGTAAAATATGCGTTCAAGGAATATTTACAGTTTATCCTGATACAACCGGAAATTTGGTTAGAAATAAGTCACATATTCCATACCAAATTATCTGAGCCTGAAATCCTCTCCTGTCTCTGACGTCAGTCTCCTAATCCTTTACATGATAACTCCTCCATTTTTCTTTGCACTGATAACTGATTCACATTCCCAAATAAATGATAAAATACAGAATATAAATATTCCATGTAATAAATGGTAAATCACAACTCGTGCTAATAATTTATACAGTTAGAGTTTATTTTATCCAATGCTAGTAATAATGAAAATACAAAAAAAAATACAAATATCTGATAAGTCGTAAGCACCATGAATATTCAATGGCTGATATTGGCTGAATGTTCTGTGCAGTTGAAAGCAATACAATCTGCAAAGTGGTAAAATATTCATTGGATTTATAAATAGGGTTCCTGACAGACAGCTACAAGCAGCACTTCACAGATCAGTCCTTGATATTGCCAGCAAAAAAGAAAATGTGTTAAAAATGTTATCAAGTCTCAAAGACCCTTAATATGCATCACCGCTGCCCACTGACTCACTGGGTCAAAGTCTCTTGTTTAATACATAACAAGTATTAACAGGGATCTGGACATGCCATATTGATTTGATAAGTATCTGGGTGTACGTATAACTATTATATTTCTTATTACATTTATTTATCTGCCTATTTTATGTCTGTTGTTCTGATCCAACAAGAATTAGAACAATGGACTGTAAAACTAATAAAATGACGGCTGCAGATGGAGAACATTCTGTCTGCATCTGTCATCATTCACTGTAATGTAAAAAACAAGATGGAAGCTTTCTTCTGTCTTGTTTTATTGTCTTAGACGGAATATAAAATCATGCCCGCAGGACTTTATCTTCTGTCTGAACAGCAAAGAAACAAGATGAAAGAAATGTTCTGTCTTTTTTTTACATTGGGGTGAATGATGACACATAATGTGTTCCGTCTGCATCAGCCATTATATTAGTTTTTCAGTCTGTTGTTCTATTCCTATAACAGATCAGAACAATGGACTTAAAAGAAGAAACTAGCCATATAGGGTTTTCTGCTCTAGATGGATGATAATGTGGCACATTGTTGGTACAAGGTCCATTTTCCCCACATCCCTGTTCTGTGCCTCACTCCCCAAATTCGGTGTACGCCATAATATATCATGTACATATTGTTGGACAGCAAAGCACTATTTTAAAGGGCATTTGTATTTTGACAAATAATGGTTCTTCTTTGTATAATAAAAAGTTACATGTACTGTACATTCTGCATCAATTCCTTGCAACTTTCAAGATCTCTTCTTGCTCAATAGGAAGCTTTATTGTTTACCTCCAGGCAGACTCGGACTGGTCCATAGAGGAACAGGTGACTCCCCCAGCTGTTCTCTGAGGCATGGAGGTGTTTAGCCCGACTCGCTCTACTACATACATTGCACAACAACTCAAGCAGCCTATGAGTCAATATAAAAACTGGGTAGATTATATCAAACGCACTTCCCAATTTGTTATTACACATCAGGAGGCTGAGATGACATCTAGGCACAGAGGCAAGCAGACCACTATTCTGCCTCCCTGGGCCCTGCCTTCTTAATGTCGCTGCAGGGATCCCAACACCAATCCTGAGTGGAGACATAACTAAAAGACTTCTGGCCCAAGGTGCTGCTATAAAATCCTCAGAATCGGCGAGATGTGGGAGTAGCCCAAAAAGTTGCAAAAATCTACTGTTCCTTGCAACTTTTTAATACCAGATTTCCAGAATGCAGGGCTTGATAAATTCTTCCCATAGAGCTTTGTAATGAGGGATCCTGTTAGAATGTCAATCAACCTATGTGTCAGACAGAATAATGTCCTGACAGATTGCCTTTAAGGAGCATTATAGTCAGGTCTAAAGGGTAATTATACATAACAATTAATATAACAATCATCCAGCATAAATGTGAATTGTCTCAGACATTTACATTAATATCCATAAATATCCATAAAAGTATACAAACCTACTGTAACATAGTCATTATCTTTATATAAGGCAAAAATAGGCAAAAGATTGTAATTTTTGTAAATGTTTGACAAGATTCTGTTAATATATGCATCAACATGTTGATAGAAACCCTGAGGCTGGAAGTAGTAGCGCTTGGAACTTGCACTTGGCTAGTACACTCTAAATTCCTCCAGCTCTCCTCCTGGGCTGGTTCAGGACTAAGGGAGCCTGTTGGGTACCCTAATAGTGATGGAAGTCTTTCCCCTGAAGCACATCCTAATGGTCTTCAGCCTTCCTGAGCCTGCTGGGGGTTGGAGTGACTGTGATGGCGACTCAGGGATAAGACTCAGGAGATTCAATGTAGCAGGAGCAGATGGCAACTTAAATGAAACAAAGCAGTAAGGCAACTATAACAGCTTCCATCAAATGGAGGTACACTTCTTGAAGTACTGGACTACTGTGAGTATGGAGTGAGCTGATAGATGGTAGTTCCACCACACCCTGTGCTTTGTATTACTCTCTTCCTAAACTGATGCCAATCTATTTCTCTCTTACTGCTTGGTCAGAGTTGATGCACTGAGGCCCTTCCTCAACTTATCCTCCAAATTCAGGAACTCTTAAACTCCAAAATTTCTCTCTGTCTCTGTGCTAGTCTGTCTCTGGCTCTTCCACCTTGGAAGCTGGGAAAAGCTTCCCAGTCTCCTCCCACACTCTCAAATTAACTGGCTGGAACTCACTAATACTCAATCCCCCTACACTGGTCCAGCCCATTTAAGAGAAAAGCACATATTACAAAGAGACTACAGTATATACAAGATGGTGAAAGACATCGCATATGCATCACAAACATAGCATATAGAGAAACGACAGCTTCCACCCCAAGCACACAAGACAATCTATTATCTACAGCCAGGCTATACGATACAATCGTATTTGCTCCGACAAAGCAGACCTGGACAAGCACCTCCTGGATCTGAGGATGAAATTTCTCCAATTGGGATACAAACCAAAAGTGACGGACAACCAATTAAACAAAGCGGCAGCCATTAACAGAGACAGTCTGCTCACATATAAAAAGACCCAGAAAGAAGCCCGAGTGCCCCTAGTTGTCACCTACAACCCACAGCTGGAAATCATACGAAGGATTGCCAAGGATCTCCAACCTGTGCTACATAGGGACAACAGACTCAAGGACATATTTCCAGTCCCCCCTCTCCTTTCCTTTCGACAACCACCAAACCTGAGGGGTATTATTGTCCGGAGTGCCCTGAAGGCCCCAACTGAAAATGGCACCTCACCTTGCCTACAAAAAAGGTGCATGACCTGCAAGCACATCCACACCGCTGACAGTATACCTGTCCCACAGTCCCAACAGGTGCACAGAATTAGGGGGACATTCTCCTGCAGGTCTTCCAATGTGGTGTACCTCATAATGTGTGTGTGCAATGTCCCACCACAGGCCTCTATGTGGGGGAAACAGGCCAGAGACTCAGTCAGTGAATGAACTCACACAGGTCCAATATTAATAACAGCAGAACCGATCTCCCAGTGGCCGCACATTTCTCCTGAGAAAACCACTCTATTGAAGATTTGCGGGTTGTGGTTTTAATGGGACAGTTTAAGACGCAGGAGGAAAGGAAACAATGGGAGTACAAGTTTATGCAAAAATTGAAAACTCTGCAATTTGGACTTAATATTCATGCCAGCTTCATGTCACACTATGTATGAACTGTGAGGGTCACAAATCACCTCCTGATAGCAAACAGATAACAGATCCCTCTGTCACGCACCACAACTTTCCAGATTGTTTTTTGACCGGTTGTAAATAACTTCTCTACTTAGATTGCATTTTGTTTTGGGTTTTTTTAAGGACTCTGAAATCCTTTGAAGATCATGTGTATAGAGTATAAATAATCTGTGAATTTTCAGTTCTTGCATAACATCATGTCTGAAGAAGGAAGCTTGCACTTCTGAAAGCTTATTTATAAATATACTCAGTTAGCCTCTAAAAGGTATCGCCTGATTTCTTCACTCTTCCACTACTTTCAATGGCTAACATGGTACAACATTGTACTACTATAAACATAGCATATAAGCATATACAGTTTTGCAGTATCCAGTGGGAAGGAAAGAGGAAAATTATTTATACCTCAACTATAAATGAATATGTGCATGTGACCAATACAGTGAACAACTGGTCTCAGCAGTCTTCTGCCCAGGATGCTACCATCACTGCTGAGGTCAATAACTGGCTGAGTAGTTACATGTGCATGGTTAGCACGTCTTCACTGTAGGACATTTTAGGGGGTTTGCAGGATTAGAAAAACACGACTGCTTCCTTATAGAAATAGCGCCACTCCTTTCTATGTGTTATGCCTGGCATTGCAGCCATTGAATGGTGAATGGAGTTACAATACTACATTCAACCTGTGGACAGGGGTGCTCATTATTAAAGAAAGCAGCCATATTTTTCTAAGCCTGTACAATCCCTTTGACAAAGACTGTCAGTATCACCAAGGCGGAAGCAAGGGATTTACTGGTTTAGACAGTGGCGTAACTAAAGTCTTTTGGACTCCGGTGCAAACTTTTGTCAGGGGCCCCCTTCCCTACAGCAAATTCTTGATTGTGACGGTTACGGATGCTGCAGCGATAAACATTACTGCGCTGCGTGCTGTGGGAAACAGCTGATCTACAGGGTCCTAACAGCCTAAGAGATGTAAGAGATCAGTGGGGGTCCAACACCCGGGGCCCCTGCTGCTCAATTCTTTGAAGATACTATGGTGCCTTTGTGAGTGCCGTGACCCCTTCACTATTTATATTGCACAGCATCAGTTTTATAATCACCCAACAATGTTATTACAGCATGTAAAAATAGTGCACGGCTGCTATAAAACAGAAGGCATGTGATGTGAATAGTGAAGGGGCTCCACACAGTATTATATGCTCTACAGGGGCCCCCACACAGGATTATATGCTCCCCACAGGGGCCCCACACAGTATTATATGTTCGCCACAGGGGCCCAAACACAGTATTATATGCTCCCCACAGGGGCCCCCACACAGTATTATATGCTCCCCACAGTGCCCCCCACACAGTATTATTTGCTCCCCACAGACGCCCCTACACAATGTTATATGCTCCCCACAGTGGCCCACACAGTATTATATGCTCTCCACAGTGGCCCCTACACAGTATAACATGCTCCCCACAGTGGCCCACACACAGTATTATTTTCTCCCCACAGGGGCCCCACACAATGTTATATGCTCCCCACAGTGGCCACACACAGTATTATATGCTCCCCACAGTGGCCCAAACACAGTATTATATGTTTCCCACAGTGGCCCACACACATTATTATATGCTCCCCACAGTGGCCCACACACAGTATTATGTTTTCCACAGTGGCCCACACACAGTTTTATATGCTCCCCATAGTGGTCCACACACAGTGTTATATGTTCCCCACAGTGGCCCACACACAGTATTATATGCTCCCCACAGTGGCTCCCACACAGTATTATATGCTCCTCACAGGGGACCCCACTCAGTATTATATGCTCCCCACAATGGCCCTGTGGCCCTTACCATGTGTACTGTAAGGGAATTGCTAGAGGAGCGATTCCCCAGTAGCTGCTGGTGAACCATGTGGGGAGGAGCACAACAAGACAGTGAACCCTAAAGCTGAAACCCCCACCCACTGGCCCTGCCTATTTCCCTAACTGTCCTAGGTGACAGCCAACAACTTGGAACCGATCCCTTTTCTAAATAAGTGACAACACAGAACGCTGACAGGACAAACAACAACAAAAGGGAGGTCAGCTAGCCAAGCTGTTTATAGCGTCCAGGACCTGCCCCAGACTTGATTGGTAGACAGGCTGTCAATCACACAGGCAAGGCTAAGATTAACTATTGAGGAGCCGAAAGAAACAGGGTGCAGGAGACGGGTGTGGCTGAAATTCAATTACATAGTCTAGGACAGTGTTCAGACTGAGCAACAAGAATCTTAAGCAAGGAATCAAACTGAACACGCCTCCTGCGCTGCAGCGTGCGAGCGGTGACAACAGATTTTCTGATCCTAATATTTATCCTTGTTTCTAGTACAGGTGCCAATTTGGTCAGTTCTACAACTTGACAATTGCTACTACCAACTTCTAAAAATGTAAATTATACATCTAGTATCTATATTTAAAGAGGACCTTTCAGCACCTCCACCAATTTCAGTTCTTTGCAATCATTAATAGACACCTCTCCAATGATTTCAGCGCAATTGGGATTTTTGTCTCTAGCCCCAACCAGTTCCGAGCAATCAATGCATCTAATTTCGGTGTCTGATATGTGAATTAAACTCCTTAATATCAAGGGATGGGTATCAGGCAGAAGCACACAAGGGGGTGTGATTTAGAGCTCCACCCACTTGAAATTAGAGAGTCTATTTTGTATATCAGGCAATGAAACTAACACCACTGGTTGCTCAGGAACAGTGGGGGCTAGAGAAAAAAATTACAAATGCACCAGAAACAGTGCAAAGGAGTCTATTAAAAAATGAAAGAGCTTGAGTTGATGGAGGCTCTTTAAGCTTCGAAAATTTGTTTTATTGGTGAAACACATCAAAATAACAATGGTTTACAACTAGATTTTTAAAAAACCTTTAACCAAGTAAGTTGTTCCTTAGAAACTAGATCTTGCATTTACCTATATACTGTCTGTTGTGAGTATGAATATACAGTATCTGCCAGCTCTCTACCAGCTCTCTACCATGGCAAGTAATATTCAATGACAAATCAAAGACCTTAATCAAGTGAAGATAAATCCATCAACGGTCCTCTCAGAACTGAGGATTACAGTGATCCCTCTGGGCAAAAAATTCTAAAATGCAGAATTTCTTTTAAAATTACTGTATGTTAATAGGATCCACAATTTCAAATGAATGCTTTGAAAGCCATTGCTGGGCATCTGGGAATATCTATTGGGACAAAAATAGCTGGAGGGTAGCATAAAATGCAAATTTGTACATTAGAGGAGAAATTGTTGTTTTTATGTATGTTTGGCCTTCTGAAACTTGAACTTCATGTTTACAGACACATTCTACTCAGCTGCTAACTTCAAACCTTCTTTTGAATATCTGCCCCGAGACAAAACTGTAATTATTCCTTTTTCTAGATGTTATTCTACGGTGAAGGCGCGGGGATCCCATATGTTTACATTGTGTTTACTCATCTAATCAGAAGTTTAGAACTAACTTAATTGACTGAAATATTTTTTGCTTGGAGACAAGAATTGGCTATGGGCTATAAAAGTCATATGAACTCATTCATTGGTTTCTACAGAATTTTCACAAATTGTCAAATTTTGTTAATTGTTATGTAAAACATCTTGATTCGCTTTGAAAATCTGAACTAAAACTGATTCATTTACCTTTGCTTAAGCGAATCAGGATTGCATAGTGACATGCTGCATTAAAAATCGCAGAGTGCTTACGAGGAATAAAGTAGTAGGGATTTGCAAAAAGTTCTTTACTGAAGATCTTCATGTACTGTATCTGAATTAGGGAATGTTCATGCTACCGTTATAAATGTCCATTGTTCTCATCAGTCATATGATAAGAGCCATAGTCTTTTATGGCACTAGAGTGATGGAAGTAGAGGGAACCCCCTCCATCTGGTGTCCGATCCCATTGACTCTAATGTGAAAGACATGACAGAAGCTTTCTTAACAGAATGATGTCCAGATTACTACAGTTGATTTCTTTCTAACTTTTCCTTCTAAATTAATCAAAAATAATAGATAGATATTATAGATAATATAACGAGTTAATCTCTTATGGACTAGATTATGTTTTTTTGCTGTTTTTCATGCTTGCATTTTTTTTTCTTTTTGGAAGGCAAGTTTTATTTTTCAAAGGGAACGATTTTGAGGGGCATATTTTTAACCATTTCAACAACATCTGCCATACTATTTTGCCAAATGTCAGGTATTTCAATATGGCGGCTACTCAGCTGAGGCGCAGTGCCAATGCCCTTGATCGGTCCCCGCAATAATTCCCCGATACCTTGGTCAAACATCGATGGTGCATAGGCGCTGCCATTTTGGGGTGGATCTCTGGCCCCCAGAAAAAGATCCAGGGCCAGTGATCCATTACCATGACAAATAGGAGCCTATTGAGGGCTCCCAGGCTTGTCTGGTATAGACTTCTATTACAGGCTGTTTTAGTGTTATATTTGTTAAAAATATAAAAAAATAAAAAAATAATAAAAACACCCCATTTTCTTAGAACACATAAAAGTATAAAAATAAAGTAAAACTCATGCACATTAGGTATCCCTGTGTCTGATCTAAAACCTTATAAAAATATTATTCCCATTGCAGGAAAAAAAAAAAATCTTCGCTATTTCACCTCCCATAAAAATTTGCATAAAAAGTAGTAAAAACAATAGACTTTCTCCAAAATGGTATAAATAAAAAGGACATCTGGCCCCGCAAAAAAAGATGCCTTATGTATCCCTGTACACGGAAATATAAAAAAATGACTTTTTTTGCAAAGTATTGGATTTTTATTAAGAGGTTAAAGCGTAAAAAATAATATATAAATTTGGTATCACCATAATTGTACCAACCCCCAGAATACAGGTGACATGTTATTTTGGCTGCACAGTGAACACTGTTAAAACAAAGCCCATAAGAGAGTTAATAATAATAATACATTTTATTTATATAGCACAAACATATTCCACAGCGCTGTACAATTTGTAGGGTTCAAGTACAGACAAAGATACATTACAAAGAAATAGTAAATTAACACAAAGGGACTGAAGACCCTGCTCGCAAGAGCTTACAATCTATGAGGTAGAGGGGGGTGACACAAGAGGTAGCAGGGGCGGCATCAGAGGTAGCATTGCTTATACAATGGTCAGACAATTTTGTAATAGATGTTACTGTCATTACACATATATAAAGCTGTATGAGCCGTCACCAGTCGTGTCCTTTAACGTGCAGATGTTGCCTGGACATATAAAGTTAGTCTGATACGGCATCATATCCTGTGAGGTAATGTGGGAGAGTGAACAGAGGACGGTTTGTTTTAGGGAATCTAACTACGGAAGGGTTTACATTAGGAAATTGTAATAGGCCTGTCTGAAAAGATATGTCTTTAGTTTGCACTTGAAGCTGCAGAAATTGGGGGTTAATCTAATAGTCCGGGATAGAGCATTCCAGAGAAGTGGTGCAACTCGGGAGAAGTCTTGTATACGAGCGTGGGAGGTTCTGATAATAGAGGATGTTAGTCTTAGGTCATTGAGTGAATGGAGAGCACCGGTTGGGCGATATACAGAGATGAGGGAGGAAATGTAGGGAGGTGCAGCATTATGGAGAGTTGTGCAAATGCAGTTTTTCTCTAATTCTACCCCATTCTGAATTTTTTTTTCCAGCTTTCCAGTTCATCATATGGAATGTTAAATGTTATTATTATAGTACAATTGTCCCAAAAAATTAAGCCCTCATGCTGCTCTGAACAATAAAAATGTTATGGCATTTGGAAAGCAGCAAAGCAAAAATGAAAACCGACAATTGGTTAATTGATTAGCTTTTATTACATTTTTTGAGAGGGAATGCACAAGAAATAAAACAGAAAATCCACTATTGTCTTTTTTTCATTGTTTAACATGCATTAATCCCTTAAAGTCCAGGTTGTCTGGGCTTAATTTTTTATGGTCTATCCTAAGGATAGGCAATATATATCTGATCAGTATAGGGCCCCTGGACCAATCAGCTGTACTGAGCCGCTTCTGGCATCTGTTCTGCACACTATACAGGGCTGGAAGTAGAAAACTCCATCCACTGCGTAGCGGCCAGGCTCTGTCACTCCAGCTCAGTTACCATGGAGTCAGGGAAAGACACTGGAATTATAATTGGTACATGGTAGGAGGCGACCCAGGAGTTTCAAGTTTACATCTCTTAAAACAAAGATCTGTATACCAACAACCTTCCTTTGCATATCTTACAGGCCACATAGAGAAACTTCTATAAACCATTTAAGTAGTTTAAGGCGGTGATGATATGATTAAAAAGATTTTTCATCTCGAAGTCTTGATTTATGCTACAGTTGTTAAACTAATGAGCAACACTGAAAATATGCCCCTGCGCACCTGATGCAGCTCTGAATGACACAACCAGCTATCTACATAATTTGCATGGCTAAATATAAAACTTAATAGAGGCAAATTTTGTGAGACTCAGTGATTACGTTCCATGATTCTCCACCACATTTCCAGAAGGAAGTGCAAGCCATTTACTTTTCAATGTTTTTCTTTTTGGTCTTATGAAGTTCGTTACAAGCATCAATTTTTTTATTGCATCTGTCGGATAATTTATGACAAAAACTTTACAAACTTTCAGTTCTATTTCCCATAATCTATTGTTGTATGTATAAACTGTAGTCAGTGTAAATCAGGATCTTATTCTTCTATGTAGTAACAGTATAATAAAGACATATGAGATTTATTATGCCTTGTGCACTAGTGGAAAAATGCAACATTTTTGCCCAAATCAGGCTTTTGTACAAAAATGTGTAACTTTTTCTATATTGCACTTCCCGCGCCACTTTCATGGAAGGCGACGTGGTGTGGGAATTTGTGCTTGATGTATTGCCTTGCAATAAATGATCCCTGAAATCTACTCTAGCAACAAGATGGTGAAGATTTCAGTGTAAATGGTCGATGGAGGGTGCACCTGATTTATGAAGAGGCGTATTTCTTAGCCTGCACCATTGCAGGGGATATGAAGACTGGCATTGAAAATGTCAGTCTTCATAAATCTACCCCATAAACTATAAAATATGCACACTATACAGGAAAGATCATAACCATTGCGTTAAAGGGTTTTCCATGTTAAATAATTAATGACGTGTCATTGGGATAGTTTCTTTACCCGACTTATATAGCAACAGCCCCATCGTTCTACTGTGGTTACATTTGTTATTTAGTAGCAAAGAATCTTGTCTTTACAAGCAAACAACCTGCTATTGCTGCACTGCAACATGTGCTTCACTGACCTGTGACTAGGAGGTCAGGATCATGAGCTAGCTAGATCAAAAGATCATCAAAAATGATAAATGTAAGATAAGAAGAGATTTTCTAGACTACTCTTCGGAATCTTGATATTTATGGTCACCATTAAATATCTCAAAAAATTTGAAAATACATACATACAGTATAAGGCTTTATTTAACCTTCCTGTGAATAAAAATTACGAAATTGAGAACAGGTCTAGGGTAGTAGTGTTTATTTTTGTGAAGACCACCAGTTGGTTGAGTGGGTCTTGTTAGGAAATACTTTCTGGGAAAAGGGGTATGTATATTAACTATCATCTGGCCACCTATGTGATATCTATAAGTTAATGTCTGACCGTTTAACAAGACATACGGGAAAAAACATCTCTTCACGGTCAACTGTTTCAAAGTTCTTGCTTCCTCATGAGTGCTGGGCAGGAGACTGGTTGTGCTTATATCTTCATTGTTAAGGTCTGTAAAGGGTAAAATATTAATTTATAGGGTATTTTTTTTCAATTAGTGGCACCAGAAAGACAGCATTTTCCTTTCTCGTGTATGCTATTTGCATACCCATTTCCTGGGCCTTAAAACACTTACTGGGTCCTCACAAGGACCTATGTCAAAGACATAGTTAATAGCACTCTACAGTCATGGCCAAAAGTTTTGAGAATGATACAAATATTAATTTTTACAAAGTCTACTGCTTCAGTTTTTCTAATGGCAATTTGCATATACTCCAGAATGTTATAAAGAGTGATCAGCTTAACAGCAATTACTTGCAAAGTCAATATTTGCCTAGAAAATGAACTTTATCCCCCAAAACACATTTCAACATCATTGCAGCCCTGCCTTAAAAGGACCACCTAACATCGTTTCAGTGATTGCTCCATTAACACAGGTGTGGGTGTTGATGAGGACAGGGCTGGAGATCAATCTGTCATGATTAAGTAAGAATAACACCACTGGACACTTTAAAAGGAGGCTGGTGCTTGCCATCATTGTTTCTCTTCTGTTAACCATGGTTATCTCTAAAGAAACACGTGCAGTCATCATTGCACTGCACAAAAATGGCCTAACTGGGAAGAGTATTGCAGCTAGAAAGATTGCACCTCAGTCAACAATCTATCGCATCATCAAGAACTTCAAGGAGAGAGGTTCCATTGGTGCCAAAAAGGCTCCAGGGCGCCCAAGAAAGACCAGCAAGCGGCAGGACCGTCTCTTAAAAGTGTTTCAGCTGTGGGATCGGGCTACCAGCAGTGCAGAGCTTGCTGAGGAATGGCAGCAGGCAGGTGTGAGTGCATCTGCACGCACTGTGAGGCGGAGACTCTTGGAGCAAGGCCTGGTCTCAAGGAGGGCAGCAAAGAAGCCACTTCTCTCCAGAAAAAACATCAGGGACAGACTGATATTCTGCAAAAGGTACAGGGAGTGGACTGCTGAGGACTGGGGTAAAGTCATTTTCTCTGATGAATCCCCTTTTCGATTGTTTGGAACATCTGGAAAACAGCTTATTCGGAGAAGAAGAGGTGAGCGCTACCAGCAGTCTTGTCTCATGCCAACTGTAAAGCATCCTGAAACCATTCATGTGTGGGGTTGCTTCTCAGCCAAGGGAATCGGCTCTCTCACAGTCTTGCCTAAAAACACAGCCATGAATAAAGAATGGTACCAGAATGTCCTCCAAGAGCAACTTCTCCCAACCGTCCAAGAGCAGTTTGGCGCTCAACAATGCCTTTTCCAGCATGATGGAGCACCTTGCCATAAAGCAAAGGTGATAACTAAATGGCTCAGGGAACAAAACATAGAGATTTTGGGTCCATGGCCTGGAAACTCCCCAGATCTTAATCCCATTGAGAACTTGTGGTCAATCATCAAGAGACGGGTGGACAAACAAAAACCAACAAATTCTGACAAAATTAAAGCATTGATTCTACAAGAATGGACTGCTATCAGTCAGGATTTGGTCCAGAAGTTGATTGAGAGCATGCCAGGGAGAATTGCAGAGGTCCTGAAGAAGAAGGGTCAACACTGCAAATATTGACTTGCTGCATTAACTCATTCTAACTGTCAATATAAGCTTCTGTTACTCATAATATGAATGCAATTCTATTTCTGTATGTGATAAAAACATCTGACAAACACACATAAAAACCAGAGAGCAGCAGATCATGTGAAAATATAATATTTGTGTCATTCTCAAAACTTTTGGCCATGACTGTACTCTGCATTGACATGGGGCAAGAACCCAAAACAGTAAGGGTGTTTATTGCCTATGGCTATATATAATGTCAGGTAAGGCAGGTACAATATCCCCCTTTCCACCTCTAGCCCATTGGTAGCAGCATTCTTTGGTGATATAAATATCTTATCTTATCTTCTCGCTGATGTGGGGATACTCCTGACAGTGTGGAAGAGAAGAAATGATTTGGAAGGTTTTACAGTGCCTTGCGAAAGTATTCGGCCCCCTTGAACTTTTCAACCTTTTGCCACATTTCAGGCTTCAAACATAAAGATATAAAATTTAATTTTTTTTTGGTGAAGAATCAACAACAAGTGGGACACAATTGTGAAGTGGAACAAAATTTATTGGTTATTTTAAACTTTTGTAAAAAATAAAAAACTGAAAAGTGGGGCGTGCAATATTATTCAGCCCCTTTACTTTCAGTGCAGCAAACTCACTCCAGAAGTTCAGTGAGGATCTCTGAATGATCCAATGTTGTCCTAAATGACTGATGATGGTGATAAATATTATCCACCTGTGTGTAATCAAGTCTCCTTATAAATGCACCTGCTCTGTAATAGTCTCAGGGTTCTGTTTAAAGCGCAGAGAGCATCATGAAGACCAAGGAACACACCAGGCACATCCGTGATACTGTTGTGGAGAAGTTTAAAGCCGGATTTGGATACAGAAAGATTTCCCAAACTTTAAACATCCCAAGGAGCACTGTGCAAGCGATCATATTGAAATGGAAGGAGTATCAGACCACTGCATATCTACCAAGACCCGGCCGTCCCTCTAAACTTTCATCTCAAACAAGGAGAAGACTGATCAGAGATGCAGCCAAGAGACCCATGATCACTCTGGATGAACTGCAGAGATCTACAGCTGAGGTGGGAGAGTCTTTCCATAGGACAACAATCAGTCATACACTGCACAAATCTAGCCTTTATGGAAGAGTGGCAAGAAGAAAGCCATTTCTCAAAGATATCCATAAAAAGTCTCGTTTAAAGTTTGCCACAAGCCACCTGGGAGACACAGCAAACATGTGGAAGAAGGTGCTCTGGTCAGATGAAACCAAAGTCGAACTTTTTGGCCACAATGCAAAATGATATGTTTGGCGTAAAAGCAACACAGCTCATCACCCTGAACACACCATCCCCACTGTCACACATGGTGGTGGCAGCATCATGGTTTGGGCCTGCTTTTCTTCAGCAGGGACAGGGAAGATGGTTAAAATTGATGGGGAGATGGATGGAGCCAAATACAGGACCATTCTGGAAGAAAACCTGTTGGAGTCTGCAAAAGACCTGAGACTGGGACGGAGATTTATCTTCCAATAAGACAATGATCCCAAACATAAAGCAAAATCTACAATGGAATGGTTCACAAATAAACATATCCAGGTGTTAGAATGGCCAAGTCAAAGTCCAGACCTGAATCCAATCGAGAATCTGTGGAAAGAGCTGAAAACTGCTGTTCACAAACACTCTCCATCCAACCTCACTGAGCTCCTTTTGTTTTCCAAGGAAGAATGGGCAAGAATTTCAGTCTCTCGATGTGCAAAACTGATAGAGAGATACCCCAAGCGACTTGCAGCTGTAATCGCAGCAAAAGGTGGCGCTACAAAGTATTAACTTAAGGGGGCCGAATAATTTGGCACTCCCCACTTTTCAGTTTTTTATTTTTTACAAAAGTTTAAAATAACCAATAAATTTCGTTCCACTTCACGATTGTGTCCCACTTGTTGTTGTTTCTTCACCAAAAAATTTAAATTTTATATCTTTATGTTTGAAGCCTGAAATGTGGCAAAAGGTTGAAAAGTTCAAGGGGGCCGAATACTTTCGCAAGGCACTGTAAAACCTTCCAAATCATTTCTTCTCTTCCACACTGTCAGGAGTATCCCCACATCACTGAGAAGATAAGATAAGATATTCATATCTCCAATACCAGTCTATGATGCCTTCAGATTAGAGCATTCAGCAGTTAGACTCAGGCTGAATGTTGTTGCGTGTAACGGATATCGCTAGGGAGGCGGTCAGCATATTTTACTCTATGAAGATCAGATATGGACAGGATAGGAACAGTATCCAGTATAAACTTTATTGATGATTCTGGTAGCGTCACCAAAAGTTAAAGGATCATTTATCATCCAACCAGAAATTACTCTTTAGATATAAATTGATCTGCTTGGAAGGTATCAATGAAATAAGTAAATGTCCAATCCTATAGACAGGACCTGGTACATCACTAAAATATATGATATATAGGATGGCCAGTAAATGTTAAAAAAAAATCCATTTCCCTATTTCTTTTTTTATGTTTTGTTTTTTTTAAAGGACACAAAATTATAGTACACTACACTTCTGTGCCTGCCAAAAATAGGACAGTTGTTTTGTTCCGTCGGAGTACCGGAATAACGGAAAGGCAGATCATTTCGACAGTGGTCACATTAACTATAATGGGATCTATTGGGTGTCCGTTCTTTTAAACTGAAACCAGCAAACCTTGCAGTTGGACTTGCAGAACAGCACAGGTAGGAGGACATCATGTAATAACTTGAATGGTTTATAATCTTTACATTATAATTATTAACACCGAACTCCATGTAATGGCCAAATGCTGATATTGGCATAAGAGCTGACATTCTAGATATAATGAGAACCTGGGGCCCTTCTAGTCACACTACATATTGGTTTTATCAAGTGCTCAGAAGATCTTATCATTGTCGTATAATAATAATCTGTCAGTGATATATTAGAAGTGCCCACTAATGACATCATCCCCATATCAATAAAGGATCTATTCTGTCATCTCAAAGTCCTTAGGTTGTCATCTTCTCTTAAATTCTTAGAAATTCTCCTATTTTCTTAATGGTATCTGTCCGATCTTTCATGGTGTATAATGGAGGCAGGTCCACCATCACGGCCAGTACACTACTGTCAGGATCTCAGGCTCATAAGGGGCCCAAACACCCCTGGGGTCTGACAAACACTCAGAGCTTACTCTTTCGGAACTATTAAATTTTATTTGTAATATTGCAGAGCCATATGTAATAGACAATGATGTACAAACCAGTTCCCAACATGGCGTCCTTCATTGCACAAAAGTGTAGATGTGCAAGTCCCAATAAGTCAATCCTCTTTTCTCCGTGAACCCAATAAATATCTGGTATAAACCTGAAAGTGGCATCAATTCATATTATTCCCTTTCATTTCACAATCAGTGGTCATTGTGCTTGAGTATCAGAACCGTCCTCATGTCCTCACCAAGTGGACATAATAGGGGACATGGTGGACGCTGATGGATAGGACGCTGATCATGGGCCTAAATGAGACCCATGTACTGTATTTCTGAGGAAAAGCCTGAATGGAACTTTCATGTTTTATCAATGCTTTCTGCTGTGGAGTAGTCTAGATTTCAACCTTTATTTTGTCATTGATATATCTATATGTTTTCTCTTTTTGCAGGTAACAAGTCAGCTAAAGAGAAGCAAGAGGATGACATCAAAGAAAATGGTGAAATCCAAACTGGAGAAAAACTGGAGAAGATAGAGAAACCTAAGAAAGGAAAAATGAGAAAGTTCTTAGCCCGTCTACAGAAATCTTGGGCATGGATTGACGAATTAAAATGGAGAGGCACTTATATCCTCATAGAAGACAGTTCTTGTGAAAACCCAGGACCCAGCATGGTGGACAGCAGAGGTAGGAATCGTGTAATATCTTTATGCTTAAAAGTTTCCTACATAAATCTTTTCACTGTTTGTTGTCTTCTGTGATATGATGTTATGCTGCAGCAGATGAAACAATTGCAAAAGTTTGGGTTAAGGCTCTATTTAGATAACGTTCTTTTACATCCGTTTAATGGATGCAAAAACAGATGCAAATAGATGGCCATCCATTTGCATAGACATCAATGCATCAATGTTAAAAAAAAATCATGCCTGTTGCTGTCCGATTTTTTTGAAGGACACACCATACCATACTTTTGTGTCTGTCCAAAAAAATGGAAAGCAATGGATCCATGTTTTTTTTTTTAACATTCTCTATGTAAACCACAGGTGTCAAACACCTTGTGTTTTGTGTCCCACGGCCCAGGGTTTAGTCTTCAACAAAGCAACCTGTCATGAACTGGAGTTGGTTGGCATTCTTATTTAATCACTCGCTACCTATTGTATTATTGCAATAGGTAATAACCGATACTTTACTCACCAATCCATGTTCCTGTCCAGGCCAGCCACCACTGCTGCCTCTAGGCAGCACTGCACACTGCGTCACAAAGCTGAAGAATGCCAGGAAGTTACAATACATCCTGATGTTCTTCACTGTCTGGTACAGCGTGCCCTGGTGGTGGCGGCGAAGGCTGGCCTGGGCAGGATCATGGATAGGTGAGTAAATTATCGGCCAATAGTCATATACTGTGTGGAGGCAAAAAAGGGAGTTGTATACTGTGTGGGGGCAAAAAGGTTGCCATATACTTTGTGAGGGCCAAAAAAATGAGGCCATATTATGTGTTGGGGCTAGTAAGTTGGAGACTCTGCGGCAGAAACAGAGAAATGTCCTGCACAGACCCCATTATTGACTAGGGGGTCCACGAGTAACCGCTATTTTACAGCCAGGTGCAGATTTGAACCAAGCCTAAGCCATGTTACCCAACATCACTTTGTTCTGTCTTTGGCCAGAAGTTCCCCAGTACTCTATAGCTGTAGACAGAACAAACAGCTATAGGGGTCACAGTGGTCACCCTTGCCACCAGGCACCTAAACCAAAGGGCCCTCCGAGTCCTCCTCACCACACTACTGTCTCCAAGTGTAAGGAATCAAATAATTACGTCTTTTTACTACAAAGCACTGATGTGGCGCCCGGCTGTGCACCTCTTTCAATGTCCTTCCGACCAAGCTGTCTCTCACTCCATGGTATCACTTGTGGTATCATAGTGCAGGTGACAGTGTAGCCAGCAGGACAATATAAGAGGTGCAGACCTGGGTGCCATATCGGCGCTTTGCAGTAAAAAGAGGTAAGTATGAAATTCACCAGAATTGTTTGGCCTCGACTGCTTGTGATGTTATTTGGGGTGGGGAGAACTATTAACTGTGGGGGTCACCAATATCTATGTGGTGAGACAATTAGGACACTATGACCCATGGGGGGACTGTTACATCTGGAGGGGGGAATAATTAGGACACTATTACCTATGGGGGGACCGTTAAGTGTAAGGGGGGATAATTTGTACACTATTACCTATGGGGGGGCTGTTACCTGTAGGAGGGGAGATAATTAGGACACTATTACCTATGGGGGGGGACTATTACCTGTGGGGGGGGTATAATTACGACACTATTACCTATGTGTATTAATAATATGCTAACATCAGCCTTATGGTTGCCTTCAACGGGCTATAAATGTAGCTACACCTAACTGGCATAGCTATATTTATACAGTCACAGAATTACTAACAGCCCTTTGAAGCCATGAAGCTGATGTGGTCCTCGGAGAAAATGAGTTGGACACCCCTGATGTAAATGGATGGCCATCAGTTTGCGTCCATTTTTGCACCCGTTAAACGGATGTAAAAAACGTGATATAAATAGGGCCTAACTCAGCTACATCTGTACACACACACACACACACATATTTATACATTATATACACACACACACACACACACACAAAACCATATACACAGTATATATAAATTATATACATTATTTTGACTGTAGACAATATATAACGCACACATGTAATATCCCAGACTCATATACAGGGGTTATTTTGTAGGTATTGACTGATGATAAATGTAGGTTTAGTTTGTTAAAAACATATCAACTCAGTTCACCACTGTAACATAGAAAGTTATTTACTGCCATAATATGCAACGTCTGATTCTAATAACACTATATAAATATATATTTTCTCTGCAAACAGACAATATGCCTTGTGAAGGAAAGAAAAACGAAGATGATGAGGGAGAACAAAACAGCATAAATACCAGTGAAAAGATGATGGAAGACTGTAGATCTGTCAAGAATTTCAGCTCTGATGCTCTAAACACACTTGAGGAGCTAAGTAGATCTACATCTCAGAACCACACTTGCCACGAAGAGAAATTTAAAAAACCTGATATCTCCTTGGAAGAACCTGGCAGCTCTGTGGAGTCATCACCTGGTACTGCGCCCCTATCATTGGACTCCTTTACATTCCACTGGACACTGGGAGAAGGAGGTTTCAGACAAGTCTTCTTGGCAAAATACATCATATGCAAAGATCCTGTTGCCATTAAACTAGTGGATAAGGGAGACTTTACACAACTTGGATACAGTTTTGTAGAACGCCATATCCTTCAACTCTCTCCCGAAAATCCTTACTTAATCCATGGCCTGGTAGCCTTCCACATGCTGAACTTTGTGTATTATGTGATGGAAGTGGCCACCGGAGGGGACCTGCTAGATATAAACATAAAGAACTTTCCTCTTGACACAGCCGCTATCAAATTCATCACAGCAGAAGTGGTCTGTGGCACAGAGTTCCTGCATACAAAAAGCATTATTCAGCCAGAAAATATCCTTCTGACCAGAGATAGCCACATCAAAATAACAGATTTTGGCCTTGCTGTGACAGGCGTGTACAAGAGGACCAAAGATGAATGTCGAGGTACACCAGGATATGCAGCCCCAGAAATGGTTAAGGACCAGGCCCATGGGAGAGCAATTAACTTTTTTGCTATTGGCGTGATCCTCTATAGACTTTTCATCTTTGCACCTCCTTTTCCTGGAAAGCATCTGAAGGAAATTAACAATTCTGGACTCTACCATACTCCAGTCTACCCAGAGTCTCTAATTCCTGATGCAGTCACACAGAGCATCATAGAAGGACTGCTGTGTAAAAACTAGTTCAAGCGGCTTGGAATCAAAGAGGAGGTCAGAAAACACCCGTTTTTCTCAGAGATCCATTGCGAAGATGTGGAAGCCAGGAGAATGGCACCACTAGCGATCCTGATGGCAGGTTCTGTTGAACCAAATATTGAAGACATTCTGGACTACACTGAACGACCAAACTACATCAAATCTAAACATCAGAAGATGTTCAATCAATTCAGCTTTGTGTGTCCTGAGTGGTCAAAACAGTACCATCTTGTCATCACCCAGATCAAGAATTGGATGGCCAAACTTCACCAAGAGGTCATCCAGAAAGTAAAAAAATCCAAATGGTCGAAACGGCATTGCTGGTAGATGAGCCAATCAAAAGCAAATCCTTCCTTATTCCAGGCTCCTATTAACGCCATAACAATATAGTCCATCAAGGCTTATGGATTCCTCATTCCTCTTGCTATACCTGTAACCTACCATACTAGAAGACTGATGCGATATGGTGTCCAGCACCCACCTTTACTATTGTAAGTATTACACCCAGTCATATCCATAGTGTTACCAATGCTCAGTAGCAATATACACTCATATACACTGTGCACAATATCATTATTATGGGCAATTCATATTCTATAGTATCCCCAGTTATAGCTCACAGATCCTCTATACTATGCCACACAGGAGAGCAGACAGATCCTCTATCCTAGAGCAGTCCCTTATAGCATGTATGTGTAATACCCTTACCAGTATATTCTACCTATTGCCTGCCCAAACACCATTTATACAATTGATAAATGAAGAGCTTGTTCTCAGACACATGTATATGTCTACTTACAGGAGTTAACTGGCTGATGTCATAGAACGCCCCTCTCTTCACAGATCTACGACAAAGCAACCAAGCTTCCACCACTTAAAATCCATGTAGCAGCATCAATCCAGGGATTTATTCCGATCGCCATATTTGGGGTCAGGAAGGAATTTTTTTTCCCTAAACTGAGGTCAACCCAATAATTAGTCCTCAGGGGGTATTTTTCGCCTTCCTCTGGATTAACATAGCAAAGAATTATTAGGTTGAAGATGAAGCATTTATTTCAACCATACTTGCTATGTTTCCATCTGCCATACCTGCTGCAAACGTGGTGGCAAATACAAACATTACCAGACATGACTTGAAGAAGGAAGCGGCTGCATCACCTCCGAACATGGACCGCGCAGGAGGTAGCACCTTGTGCCTTCTCCCTCTGGCCATAGACCACCCGCAGGAAGCAGCTGCTCCTTCTCCCACTGAAAGTGGACTGCGCAGAAGGTAGCATCTTGCGCCTTCTCCCTCCAGCCATAGACCTCCAGAAGGTAGCGTCTTGCGCCTTCTCCCACCGAAAATGGACCACACAGAAGGTAGCGTCCTGCGCCTTCTCCCTCCAGCCATAGACCTCCAGAAGGTAGCGTCTTGCGCCTTCTCCCACCGAAAATGGACAGCGCAGAAGGTAGCACCTTGTGCCTTCTCCCTCCGGCCATAGATCTCCAGAAGGTAGCGCCTTGTGCCTTCTCCCACCAAAAAAGGACCACACAGAAGGTAGCGTCTTGCACCTTCTCCCTCCTGCCATAGACCACTAGAAGGTAGCGCCTAGCGCCTTCTTCCACTGAAAATGGACGGCGCAGAAGGTAGTGTCTTGCACCTTCTCCCTCCGGCCATAGACCACCAGAAGGTAGCGTCTTGCGCCTTCTCCCCTTTCCCTTGGCCATGAACCACCAGAAGGTAGAGTCTTGCGCATTCTTCCTCCTCACTCGGCCATGGACCACCAAAAGGTAGCGTCCTGCACCTTCACCTTCTACTAATAAAAATATAATCACAACTGGAGGCTTCAGTTCTTTCCATATTTAGAATGCATTATTTATGTCAAAGACACAATCTAATGTTAGTTCACATGAACCAGGAGTTTTAGGAGGAGTGGGTTGAATCTTGGCTGTATACTTTTGTGTCTATACAGTGAGTGCAGTCATTTTGATAGAAGAAATTCCCTAAGTAATCAATGAAATGGATATGATAACTGCCAACAGTTGTATCAATAGCATAGACAGCAATAGTAACGGTGCCGGCTGTGTCTTACTCACAAATAGCAAATCTGTATAGTTCTGCTTTGATAATTTCCCCTTTTCTTATATGCCTTCAGTATTAGAATGATTTACCTTTCAGAGCTTTGGAAAGCTAGGTAACAACCAATGGAGAGGTATTCTGAATACGAAACTGAAGAGGTTGTTGCCCAACTTTTCAAGGCTTCCGAATTTTATATTTGCCTAGACATATAGTGCTAAATCTCAATGCATACAGACTATTTGCCTATCCTAAGTCCTAGGTTATATAATGCTGATGGATAGTCACAGTCATATAACAAATAAGCATGATATACTGAGTTGACATTGATAGAGAGATAAAAAAACAAAAAGCAAAAGACAAGTACAAAAAGTTGAAAAAAGAGTATACAAATACTTAATGAGAGTATGTATCTGCTGAGATATCTCCAAGTTGTAGCAACCCCCTCAGTTACAACACACTGATGATCACAGCTACAAACATAAAAAGCAGTGTTACTCACCTCTCTGGCACGAATCCATGCTGCATTCAGCCTCTGTAGTGACGTGACAGACATCATGTGGGCCAGGCTGGCATCGCGACGCATAATATGACACCGGTGTAACCCACGTCTGTGACGTCATTGAAAAGGGAGTCGCACCAGAGTGCAGGAGAGTTGAGTGCCATTGGTTTTTGTATTTCACCTCCCTTAGGCCTCCGATCATTATACTCTGGGCAGTGTACCACAAAAATTTTGGGTTCTGCTTTATACTGTGTCCAAGGGCTGCTATGTGACATTATACCGTGTGCATGGGCCGCTATGGGACATTATACTGTGTGGAGGGGCCACTATGGGACATTATACTGTGTGGAAGGGCCGCTATGGAACATTATACTGTGTGGAGGGGCCACTATGGAACATTAAACTGTGTGGAGGGGCCACTATGGGATATTATACTGTTTGGAGGCCACTTTGAGCATTATAGTCTGTGTAAATGGGGTATTATACTGTGTGGAGGCCAGGAAAGGGGGCGCTATGCCGTGGGGGGGGGGGCCAAATCAAATGTTTGCTTTGGGGCCTAGTCTTTGCTAGTTATGACCCTGACAATGACCTCTGCCCTGGTCAAAGAGCATGCATAGAAAACCCTCCCAAAGAAGTCAATAGGGTTTGCTCCAGTCCATTTTGTCCTTGGTCCAGTCCATTGTGACCATAGTCCTGCTATAGAAAACATTAAGTCACAGAGTGTTTTTGGTTTAGTGGCAAAAGTGGTAATTGCAAGATTTTTAGGACATTTTAAATATAGCTATTAACCCCTTAGTGACACAGGACGTAATGTCCGCTGATGCATTAAGGCCAATGGACGTATTATGATGACACCCTGAGTTGCCCACCCGATAGTGAGCGGGCATCATCTGGAGCGGGTGTCAGCTGTAACTGACAGCAAACTCCCTGCTCCATTATCCCTGGTTGTAGCTAAGCTCCAATCAAGGGTTTTAACCCCCTTCCATGCTGTAGTGAAACATGAATGCAGCATTTAAGGGGTTTAGGCACTTTAATGGGTTTTTGTTCTGCAAAATCAGTAACATAAAAAAAATTTGGTATCGCTGTAATTGTAAAAACCCATAGAATAAAGGAAACATGTTACTTATGCTGTATGCTGGAAAAAAACTTAATAGATAAAATGCAATGCCAGAATTGAGGGCTTTTTTTAATCCACCAAAAAAAAATTAATTTTAATAAAATTTTGTAAAAAAAGTTGTAGGCACCCCAAAATGGTGTCAATACAAAATGCATCTCATTCCACAAAGAAAACAATCCCTCATATGGCTAAATTACTAGAAAAATAAAAATCATAGGAGCTACTGGGAAAATACAATAGGGAATTTGGTGTTCCCAATGTACTCTGCACAGCTTACATATTCACTTTTCACTATCCGCTATTCACTATTAATTTATTTTCCAGACATGAATATGCATCTGATGGTGAAAGTGGCAATTTTTCCAGGAATATTGTATATTGTATCAGAGACAAATTCTCCAAAACCTGTTGTGCCCGGGATATCCGCTTAACAATTTTTGGAGTGTGTCTCTGCTGACACAAGCTGGGCGCAACATATTGGGTACTAGAATGCAGTATCTCTGGAAAAAATTGCAATTTTCACTTTTTATTATCAGCTACGTATTCATTTCTGGAAATTAAATTAATGCAACACTCAAGGGTTAAAAGTGCTCGCTATGCCTTTCATTTTTTCAGATATTATAAGGCTTACAAGTCAAGCAGTAATTTTCCAAATTTTCAAGAATATTTCCAAAACACATTTTTCAAGTGACCAGTTCAGTTCTGAAGGGGCCTTGAAAGGCCTCTCTAATAGAAACCCCCATAAATCACCCCATTCTCAAAACTGCACTCCTGAAAGAATTTAAAACAGGATTTAGAAAGTTTCTTAACCCTTTCAGCATTTCACAGCATAAAAAAAAAATAAAATAAAATTACAATTTCTGTTAATACTGTATATTCATTTAGCCCTGCAATTTACACATTCACAAGGGGTTAAAGGAGAAAATGCATTCCACAATCTGTTATGCAATTTCTCCCAAGCATGAAATTATCCCACATTAGCATGAAAACTGATGTATGGACACACAGTAGGGTAAAAAAACGGAAGAAGCGCTATTGGGATTTTGGAGGACAGATTTTCTGGAATCTGTTTCAGGCAACGGTTTTGGAAATCGCAGCATGTCTGCTGTGCATATTTTACCGCACTGTGGAAATGGGATACGCCACGTGGGGCCCTGGCCTTAAAGGGTTTTCTGGGACTTATGAATTGACAACCTAATCTTAGGGTAGTCATCAATTAAAGATCGGCTGGGGTCCGACACTCAAGCCCCCGGCCGATTCACTATTTCACAAGGCTGCAGCTTTCGGGTGAGTTCTGCAGCTTCTTCAGTACTAACCAATAACAGCGCCATACATTTGTACAACGGCTGTGTTTGGTATTGTAGCTCATCCCATTTACTTGATGAATGTGATGTCACATGGCCTGTGAAGCAGTGCCGCTGTTGCTTTAAACTGTTGATCTGCGTGGGTCCCAGATGTTGGACCTCCGCTGATCTTCAATTGATGATCTATCCTAAGGATAGGTCATCAGTTACAAAGACTCAGAAACAATTAAACATCCCCAAGTAAATACCACAAGTATAGGAACAATTAGCAGGTATATTGATCCATAGCAGATCACAACATATCACATACTGACCACAGAGGGAGAAGGGACTGGTGGATGAAGCTCTGCAAGTGTATTGGGGCACATCTCCCTCCCTGGTCAATATCAATGATGTGATCTGTTGTGGATCAATATACCTGCTTATTGCTTGTATACATGTGCTGTTTACTTGGGGATGTTTTCTTTAAACAACAATCCACTGTAATGTACGCCGCATGCTATAGGGAATTACATTGTCCTGTGCATTCAGTCTAGGGCTAGGCAATGCTGTTATACATTGATGTAACCAGTGCTGAACTGGCATAGCATAGATCTACTAGACAAAATTATGCTGACATATCATCCATCTATACAGAACATGCACTTTGAACCCCTTAAAGGGAATGTGTCTCCAGAAAATAACCAAATTTATTTTATATCAAACACATTTTTATGGATTATTTGATAATCTTTCTTTTAAATATAAAAGTACTATAGCCTGTAATTTTCACTCCGGCCACTAAGCCTAATAATAGACTGACACTTGCTAATTCTGTAGAGGTTTTCTTTTCATTAGTAACCTGGTTTACATTACAAACAACACTACAATAGACTATAACTCCCTCTAGGTAACAGCATTATTGCATACACTGACAATAGGTGATGTCACACTTTATCTACTTCCCTTTCCTGCACAGAGCATGTTTAGAAAACTCTTCCAGGATAAATTGTACTTCATAATGGCACCATTTAATATTCTACACAATGTATTAGGAAGCTGGAAAAAAAATCTGAATGTTGGGGAATTGGAGAAAAATCACAATTGACCTATTTTCTTGCTTTGTAGGAAAAGTTTCCAATATTCTGTGTGTCAGTGCAATCGCAACACTATCAAATTATATAGCTTTTGAGTGTCTTTTTTTTCCTGCAGTGGCTTTTAGAGGAAAATAATACCCCTACATGAGTTGCGCTACAAAAGGACCCACTGAGGCTTTGCCGCCCAAGGACCCATACAAACTTGGAGCCGGCCCTGAATCCCTGTTTTACTATAAAATAGTAATATTGCTATTGTAAGAGACAGCCAATGTTGTCCTAAGCTTCATTTGTCTGTATAAACTGTTAATGTTGAATGTATTTCTGTGATTCTGTTCCTTTAAGACAGCAGCCATTGTAATTGTGACATGATGCTGGAGTGACTCCCCCCCCCTTTTATGTCAGCTTGCCTGTTCTGCAGACAGAATGTGAGCAGAGAAGCAGGAAGTGACGAGACAGAGAGCAGCAGCCATCTTAGCAAGTGTTGTATTGAACTGGTGTGGAGATTTTTCTGTACAGCTAAGCTGTATCTTGGTCCAGAGACAAACAGAGTGTAAAGAGACAACAGGACTAGTGAGTCCACGTGAAAGGAACTGTGCTCAGTGGCTGATCAGTGAGACTGACATTGTGACTGTGTATATGGATACCACAGATAGAGACTCGCAGTGCTGTTGATGTACTGGACAGCACCTGCTAAACCCCGGCTTACATCCCAGCTCAGTGTATGGATTCGGCAGGACTGTCAGTGTGCTGAGTGGAATCTGCTGTTGAATTACATTGCATTCATTGGGTTTCCCTGTTAAAGAGGACTTCATTTCTCCCAAGATCCTGATAACAGTGAGGAGAGGACGTTTCACTATAAAAGAAAGGAACGACTTTGGGCCCCACCGCGCGCTTCTACAGACTGTAAGCGGTCCACCTGGACCACTGGGAAAAAGGGGGTGCACCCAAATGTGATGTCAGGGTCAGTTAGGGATAGTTTTGAGTATATTGTTCATTCAGTGTCCATACTGCAGAATTGGACAGAGTAAAAGTAGAAACCATTGCAGAATTTGCCTTGAAATTGTTCATGCTATATTGTATATTTTGCTTGTCTTTATCCCTGTCATTTTACCTTCAAATAGCCTTTATTAACTTATAGTAAATATATATTCTTTTCTTGAACTACCGCGTGTGCGTTCATTTCTGGTTGCGGAGACCAAACCACCTGCCTTGCTCTCGGTTCACAAATTGGCGTAGTCGGCAGGATCCGATTACCAGAATGGACGGTGACGCACCCGTTCGGGAGAATGGTGCTGGAGGAAGAATGCCAGCAGGGGCTATAATGAGTCAGTTAGCTAAATTTGATGGCAATAATATGTCAGTGAGTATGTGGGTGGAACAGATACGAATGATACAGCGAATGTACCAGACCGCACCAGAAGTACTAGTAGAGCTAGCAATATTGACATTACAAGGGGATGCTAAGACCACGGTGATATTGAGGCCATTTGAACAAAGGCAGACATTTGAGCAAGTAGTCCAGATTCTAGAAACCATTTATGGAGAAACTGCATTGCTGGGGTCTCTGCAGGCTCGGTTCTTCCAGAGGGTACAACAGGAGAATGAAAGCCTTCCCCAATATGCAAATGCCCTACAAGAACTGCTCCGAGATATTCAAGTGAAGGAAAGAGGGGGCTCGCCAGCCTTCTGTAACCCTGATCGGACTCTCCGTGACCAGTTTGTCCTGGGGATACGTGACGGCAGTTTAACTGTGACTATGCAGGATTTTATACGACGAGAGACTGATGCTAAATTCCATGATGTACAGGTAGAGGCCATCTCCCGTGCCAATAGTATGTTCCCGAAGCCCCAGACCGCAGTTGGAGTTACTTTGTCACAGGGGGCTAGTTCTGGCTCAGAGACAGTAGAAAAGGGGACGGTTAAAGAAATTCTCACAGTAATGCAGAAACTGCAAGAGCAAATGGAACACTTGCACACCCGTTGTGATGAACATTCTATGAAAATTGCAGACTTCCAGAAAACTGGAGGTGAAAGGGTGAGCCGTCCATACCCAGAAAATCAGAATCACCCACCACCCCGCTGGAGGGATGAGGATAGGACCTACCGAAGGGGTCCAAATCAGTTAATGCAGTGCTCAGGAGAAATCGAAGGGGCTTACCGAAGGGGCCCAAACAGATGGCCAGAACGACGGGAGATACGCTGCTGGGAGTGTGGACGGATGGGCCACGTTGCTGCTAGATGTCCAGAGCAGCGACAAACTTATGAGAGACCGCCGTTAAACTGAAGTCCCCTGCTGCTGTAGGGCGTGTAGTAGGGGAGACTGACAAGGAGACTATGTGGGGAGAATGCCCTAATGATGACCTGATCGCTGCAAGTCCTGTTATACAGGTGGAAATGGAGGGTATTCCGGTTACCGGGATGATTGACACGGGTTCCCAAGTAACGACCTTGAGTAGAGACTGTTATGAACGGTACTTCCAGCAACATGTGAAATATGATCCCCATACATTCGTACGAGTGGTCGCAGCTAACCAGTTACCAGTTCCAGTCGTGGGAGTGGCCTGGATGAATGTCCGGGTATGTGGCCAAGATCTGGGTAGGAAAGGCATTGTGGTGGTACAGGAGTCACATGAAGTAAAGGTCCCTGTCATTTTGGGGATGAATGTGTTAAAAGAATTAGATCAGATCCTCTTTGAAAAGAAAGGTCACGGTTATTGGAAAGAAACCACCACCCATCGGCCTACTCAAACAGCTTTCCAGCGGCTGATCCGGACATGTGGCTTACAGAAAAGTTCGGATGCGCAGCGTCCTCTGGCTCGAATTTCAGTTCCTTTGCATACAAAAGTTACACTGCCACCCAGTCGGGAGACAATAGTGTCTATGCCCGTAGGCACCTGTCGGAAACTAGAGGGCATAGCTGTGTTGGTAGAACCACTGCAGGCAGCCGAAGGAGGTGTTGATCCGCTAGTGGCCCGTTCCTTGGCAATAGTTTGCAATGGAAGAGTACCACTTCGATGTGTAAACACTCAGGACCAGAGTGTGGACCTGACCCCAGGGAGGCAGCTGGCTAACATCTATGTGACTCCGGAGGAAGTAAGGAAAGTAACTCCAATGCAGCTGAAGCCGACTGAAAGGGATGAGTGGACCGTAACTGTGTCCATGGGAGAAGATGAGGAACCCACCTCTGAATGGAATGGCCGTGCAATTCGAGAACAGATGAAGATGGATGCAAGTTCATGTTCTCTGGAATGTGTGCAGAAGGTAGATGAACTGTTGTGGGAG